>JAWWQZ010000147.1:0-297526 GCA_033815515.1 Cryptocheilus praepositus
TTATTTGAGTGTGATAAAAACGTCTTTATTACTGAGGTTTCACAATCGATGTTCACCTTATGAAGCGCATGGCTAGACTGACGGTCAAACGCACGACGCGGCTAGCGTCCGCCGGTGAGATACAAGAGAACAGAAAAAGAAAAGGGATAAAAGAGTGTAGCGCGGCAACACTGCCACAATGCGCGTCATCGCACACCAACTTGGCCGCGAACAATAGCTAGTGCACGGCTGCGTGACAACCATGCAACGCGTTAACTACCTAACATAACGCCCTCCTTGACAAACGAAAGTTTTCAATAAGCAAATCAACTGAAGGGAGGCGGTGATGATAACAGACTATAACTGCTACGATAACAGGTACAACGATTTCAATAAATATCTGATGCTACACTCGCGTGCATACAATGAGTAATAGCACTATTAGTTCGATTCGCGCATGACTCAAAACAAGCGCGCATCGCTTACAAACGAAGGAGTAAACACAACTATGCACATATACATTTGGAATAACTAAGTTTAGCACCGAACACAATGAAAATAAGTAGTAGTCCTAGATGAGTTCTTAATTTTGCACTGGTAACACGTAGAGCTTGGCTGCAGGCCGTTTGAATGAACCCTTGTTGGTCCGCACGGTTGCCGCTCGCACCACTCCGTCCCTTCCGGGGTGAATCGCCTCGATACGGCCCATGCTCCAGTGCAGGGGAGGTGCGTTGTCCTCATGAATGGTCACCAGATCGCCGATGGTCAGCTGAGGGCCTCGGTGTCCTTCCACTTCGTACGCTGCTGGCACAGGTGCAGGTATTCCTTCACCCATCGATGCCAGAAATGCTGTCGGATCTGTTCTATATATTGCCATTTAGATAATAGATTTTGTTTTGTGCCAGCTAAATCAGGTTCCGGTGCCGACGTTAGGGTGGCGCCGATCAGGAAATGAGCGGAACTAATGAAGGAAAAATCGTTAGGATCATTAGGTAGAGGTGTGAGCGGTCGGGAATTTAACACGACCTCTATTTGAGTCAATAAGGTGTACAATTCAATGTAACTTAGAGAAGCGCGTCCATCTGTACGAGTCAAATGATGTTTTGTTGCCTTTACGGCCGCCTCCCAAATTCCTCCAAAATGGGGGCCGCGCGGAGGAGTGAACTGCCATGAGATGCCTTCAGCTCCTAGCGCTGTGCTTACTTTACTGTAACGCTCTTCGTTCTTAAACATTTCATGCAGCTCCTTCAACTCATTGTTCGCTTCAACAAACGCGGTACCGTTGTCGGAATGTACTTCGGATGGTCGACCGCGACGGGAAGTAAATCTTTTAAAAGCTGCTAGATAGGGCTCTGTTGTCATATCCAAAAACAGCTCAATGTGAATTGCCTTAGTGCTCATACAAACAAAAATGATGACGTACGATTTGTATCTTCTGACATTTTTTCTCGCTCCTTCACGAACAAGAAACGGTCCACAATAATCCACTCCCACGACTAAAAACGGTCGATTGGGGGTTGTTCTGTGAGCCGGAAAGTTTCCCATGATCGGTTGCGATGGTTCAGGTGATGACTTGAAACATATTATGCATCGTCTTATGACCTTCCGTACAGTGTGTCACGCCGCGAGTGGCCAATAATGTTCACGAACGCCAGCGAGTGTGCCCTGTGTTCCCGCGTGGAGCTGTTTTTATGAAAGTGTTCAATAATCAGTTCTGTTACGTGATGTTTCGCCGGTAATGCTGGATGTTTAGAATGAAACGGTAGTGCAGAATTTCGGAGTCTACCGGCTACTCGAATGATGCCTGCTTCTATAAAGGGATTAAGACCTAGCAAGCAATTTCCCTTGGGTAACGTTTTCCCTTTAAGTAAGGATTTGATCTCTGCTAAGAAAGCCTCTCTCTGAACGGATTTGTATTACGGCAGTCGTAGACCCGTCCAACTCTTGACGTGTTAAACATCCTGATGATCGTTTGAGCCTTTGACGACTATTTTGAGCAAACCGCTTGCAGTAAGCTATCACTCTTATCAGCTTCCGAAATGAGGAGAAACGAATGTAAAATGGTGAGGGCGTAGTGATTGTTGCTGCAATGCTCGTTGCACGCTGATCAGGTAGATCTTGAGATGTGGCGTGCGCCGCTTGCTTTGGCCAGGATGATGTGTCACTCCGTAGCCAAGGTGGGCCATGCCACCATAGCTGGGACTGTTTTAATGTTGATGGGCTTGCACCGCGCGATTGAGATCTGCGGGATTCTCCTTCCCACTTGTGTGCTGCCATTTTGCAGTTCCTGATAACTCCTCGATTGCGCCCACTCTGTTTGCAACAAACGTTACCCAACGTCTGCCCGAAGAGCATATCCAACTTAAACCGATGTCTGAATCTGTCCAAAAATAAATATTTTTACAGTCAAAAGGTAGTGCCCTTAAGACCATTTCGGTCAGTTCCGCGAGCAACAATGCCCCACATAATTCAAGCCTGGGTAAGGAGATGTTTCGCAACGGAACAACGCGCGACTTTGGGCATAGCAAATTGACGATATGCATCCCGTTTTTGTCTGTAAATCTAATATATATACACGCGCCGTAACCGTTTTGGCTTGCGTCGGAAAATCCGTGCACTTGGATGTAAACAGGCCCCAAGCCTGTGACCATGCGTGGAATGGTAATGGTTCCTAGCTGTGGCCACTCCAATTCTAGGTTCTTCCACGCGGTGTGAAGCTCCATGGGCAGCGTCTCATCCCAATGTACCTTGAGAACCCATAAACGCTGCATGATTAATTTTGCGGATAGCATGATTGGTCCCAATATTCTTAACGGGTCGAAAACTTTGGAAATAGCTGATAATATGGATCGCTTGGTAACGCGTTCCCCTGTACTGCAAATATTTGTAGCCTCATATTGGAATTGATCCTGCAGCGCATTCCATTTAATGCCTAAAGTGGAGGTGAATTCTCCCTTGTCCAGTTGCAATACCGCGTGTTCCTCGGAATTAGCCGCTAAATCGTGCAGTAGCTCAAGTTCGTGCGACAACCATTTTCGCAGTTGGAAGCCTCCTGATTTTAGGAGCCCTATGACTTGTTCGCGAATCATCTTTGCTTCATCTAATGAATTGGAGCCTGTGAGCAGGTCGTCCACATAAAAATCGCGGAGTGTTATCGCGGATCCGAGAGCGTACCTTTCCCTTTCCAAGGAGGCTAGCTGTTGCAGTGTCCTGGTTGCTAAAAGTGCCGCTGGTGCGGTACCGTACGTTACTGTGAGCAGCTCATATGTTTGGAGTTGGTCTTGAGAAGACTCACGCCACAAAATTCTCTGAAGAGGTGTCTGTGATGAGTGGAGCATAACTTGACGGTACATCTTTGCAATGTCCGCCGTGAGTACGTACCGATGTGCTTTGAACCTAACTAAAATTGAAAATAAATCCTGCTGTAATGAGGGTCCCACCATTAATGCGTCGTTTAGGGAAACACCCGTGCTTGTTTTGAAGGATGCATCAAAAACTACTCTGAGCTTTGTTGTTAAACTATTCTCTTTTATAATGGCGTGATGTGGGAGATAATATTTGGTACTGAGATCGTTATCTGGTGTATTAATTAAACGCATATGGCCTAATTTCTCATAATCCTGCATGAACCTTAAATGTTCCGTTTTGAGAGTTCTCCTTATCCTGTCTTCAATGCATAAATTTAGAAACGGACCACACTGATATAAATGGTGATTTCCCTTACACTAAGCACAAAGGACCTTGCCCTCGACTGATACATTGGAAACGGCACCTTTACTTCGTATGAATTTGTTAGAAGCACGTGTTTCGGTTGCTTCTTCAGAAATGATTTCTAACGCTTGGCAGCGCTGCGATAAGAAATCTAGTAATTGCTGCCATGTAGGCATATCCTTACCAGGGACGCTTATTTCCCATGCCTTTCTTGTTACGCTGTCCAATTTGTTTGTTAACATACATATTATTATGTCGTCCCAGTCCTTCGTCTTTCGACCAAGGGCCTTTAACCCTTTCGCTACGAGCGTCGCCTATAGGCGACATCCGCGCGACGACCTGTGTGTACGAGTGTCGCCTATAGATGACATCAGCGCGACAACTTGTGTATACGAGCGGCGCATATAGACGACGTCAGTTTGATACCACTTGACCATTAATAGAACGACATTTTCCGTCAGCTTATAAATAAGTAGGGAAAAACCAAGGAGAAGGTGTGTTGTTTGCGATGCGAACGACAGAAGACGCGAAACTGCGAACGATAGAAGACGCGAAACGCGGGCCCGTACAGCGGTGACGCTCCTACGGAAGACACTGCCGTAGCGAAAGGGTTAATGCGAGTAAGTGCTTCAAAATTCCATCAGTCAATTGCCGTAAACCTGCACAATTTTCCCTTTGTAAGGCGGGTAACTCGAACATTGCCTTTATATGCCTTTGTATGATGACTCGTTTGTTATCATACCGCTCCTTTAGCATATTCCATGCTTCTGTATAGTTTGCATCGAAAATTTCTAGAGACCTGATTAATATTGCTGCGTCGTTTTCTAATAAGGACCGCAAATACTGAAACTTCTGGACATTCTGTAATCTCGAATTTGAATGGATCAATGAATTGAAAGTATCATAAAATGGAAACCATTCGTCATATGCGCCGCTGAATTTCGGTAAATCAATTCTCGGTAATCGAACTTGCGTGTGCGCTGGAAATGATACTGTCTCGTCGCCACTTACGTGCGACGCACTGGGTGACGCAATAGGTGATGAAAGCTGGACTATGATTTCTTCGAAATTTCCCACGACGTGAAAATATTGCTCTTCAAAGTCGATCCTTTCCCTTTCGTGATTGCTCACATGTTCTTGTGAGTCTAGCAACATGTCTATTTGATCTTGAGCTTCAGAAAAACTATCCCAACATCGTTCGAGTTTTGACTTTCGCAACCTTATCTCGACCAATGATGCTTCGCGAATGTTAATGGATTCAATATATGATTTAGCCCTTGTGCATACCGCCTTGGCAAGACTGACGATCAAACCACGTCTTGCTGTTAATTGCTTAAGATTCGGTTGATCGGGTTCAGCCATGTTGCAATATCGACTCAATCGAGGACGAAGTAAAAGAAAAAGGAAAGAAAGGAAAAATACGTAACGAGAGAAATATGAGGAATACTTGATCGGCACTTGGCGAGGACCTCTCTGTAGATCCTCCTTGGATGTATGCGTATGAAGATGATGACAACTCGAACTCTCGAAATTCTCTCCGTGTCCTGCGTCCCTTCCCTGTAGGTGATCGAGTAGAGAGTTTCTTGTATGTTTGCAGAATGCACTTGTTACAATTGTCACTGAACAGCGTCGAAAATTACGGCGTATCACAGAACGTTTGCAATGAATGTCCACACAAGTTCACTGTGGTGAATTTACTTGTGATTCGGTCAGAATGCGTTCTTGACTGTTAATACAAGTTCACTGTGGTGTTCTTGCTTGTAAATCCGCGGGTCGCCATGCGTTTGTAAATGGATATTAACACAAGTTCACTGTGGTGTTCTTGTTTGTAAATATCCGGCTCGAAGGACCATTTTTATGTTAGGATAATTGTGATTATCCCAACATGTGTTTACTGTGCACGCATTATTTGAATGTGAGAAAAAAACGTCTTTATTAATGAGGTTACACAATTGATGTTCACCTTGTGAAGCGCATGGCTAAAACTGACGATCAAACGCACGACGCGGCCAGCGTCCGCCAGTGAGATACCAGAAAACAGAAAAAGAAAACAAAAGCTAGTGCGCGGCTGCATGGCAACCATGCAACGCGTTAACTACCTAACACCGACCAATCCCAAATATAACCTGACACAAACATAGTTTCGAACTATTTAGCGAGAAGGGATCTAACGAACATCTTGATTTGGAGACTCTCACGAAAAAGACGTTAATGTTATTAGCATTGGTAACCTCACAACGTGTTCAGTTTTTTTTTCATGAATAAAACTTAAAAATATCAATACATACAATTTAAAGGAGATTATTATAACGATACCGGATTTAAAAAGAAAGCATCGACGGTCAAAACATTCTAACCTGTACTAAAGATTCCGTTTTTCAGTGGAAAAAACTGCCATATGTCCAGCTAGAGCTTTAGAGACATATATAAAGAAAACGACACCATTGCGTGATCCCCGTAACGATTTCGTATATATTACTTAAAAAAAGAAAATCTCAATCAAAGATTTCAGGCCAAAGATTATGTCAATGGATACACTTTACAACAGTACACAAAGATACACTTTATAACAGTGATATAGACACGGGTGTTTTCAGTGCGCATAGTACTTGCCATGCGGCTACATCTACATCCAGAAAACAGGATGTGAGTCTGGACATAATCAGGCAAACAGCAAGTTGGAGTGACTCTTCAGGAACATTTGCCAAGTTTTATAATAGAGATCTCCTTAGCGACACAGGCCAGTTTGCAAAATCCATACTATTCACAAACTCTAGTAATTAAGTGCGTGAACAAATTTCTCGATGACATATTGTTCCCCGAACACTTTAATATGTTGCTCATGAATGCGATGTTTATTTCATTTTTATTTTTTCCTCTTAACTGTGAACATCCTACAATATGTAAATATAAATACTAGTCGCATAGAATGAAGCTGGGAAACATAATTAATGATCAAACGAACTTACCTTAAGTGAAGTTCGATCAGAATTATGTGAACAGCTTCATTCTTTGCGATTTAGAACCCACCCTGGGTCTTATGTACAAACATGTACCTTAATGACACAAATAATCGACTTACCCATCCCACAAAAAAAAAATGAAATAAGGACTTTAGATACTTTAAACAAAATGAAGACAAGATAGCATCACAGGCGATTGGTGGGAACGCGCAGTGTTGCCAATAGGAGTTTTTCAAATTCTTACCAACTTTAAAAATCCGTGCAAAGCTGTAGCATAGGAGGCACTGCTACGATATGTACATATAAATACAAATCGCAAAGAATGAAGCTGTTCACGTAATTGTGATCGAACTTCACTTAAGGTAAGTTCGTTTGATCATCAAGTATACGCTGCAGTGTCGTGTGCACACAGGATCCATGCTGGGCGTCGTGTTGCAGTTGTGGTAAATTAAAACACGCTTGTATTTCAATTGAAGCACGTTGTAATTTGCCGTTCATGTGCCGTTAATTGTGCCGTTCAACGGCACAATCCGGTACATAGAACTGGAATACGAGGTTGGAAGAGGACCATAGGCTGATACCGCTTATGATTCTTTCAGGTTAAGCGAATTAATAACAAAACATGGAAGTCATAATCACTTTGCTGTAATAAAATGGAAAAAAACAGCAGCCTAAAAGCAAATCTGGTACATTCAAAAGTCTCAAAAGAAATACCAATGCAGGAATGAAAACAAGTACATGAGCGCAAGTGACAATAATATTGAATTTGATAAAAAAATGTTGTTCCCATAGAAGGTCTCAAAAACAATGAATAACTCTCTACAGACATACGGTAATTTCAGGTTTGAAAAGGTCCAGGTCATGCTGAATGTAAAGATTAAATTCGAAAGCATAGGACTCATGTTACGCGTGATATTTATGAATGGACAATATCCACTTTTGATGGACACGACATTATGACTAGTTCTATAACTGGGCCATACCAAATTACAATGTACCCAAGGGGGTTCCGACTGTAGCACAATTAGCTTTGTTAACATAAGGAAAGAGTTCGCTATTTCATATAAGATAGTAGCGGTAGAAGGGCTGTATACGCCGGGATTAATGTGACCAAATGGATACTAAAATGAAATTTTATCGAAATGCGCATCCAACACGGCTCGAGTTGCAAATTGCAACGTCTCGGAAATGTTCAATACAGGGATTTGTAAAGCCAAATCGTGGAGACAATAAAACTGGATGGTTCGGGGTGAACTTGCAGTAATTTAAATTTATGTGTATACCAAATATTGCTAAAGATAAATATTCGAAGCCTTGAATGGATGCAATTTTATAGCACGTAACGGTAGTAAACGTTTCTCGCAGTTTGCATGCATGCACGCAAATTAAAAGATGAAAGGAAAGTAGAAATTTCTTAACCATTCCAATGTACGAGGAATATCGCCGATAGATGGAAACGCCGAAACGCATTGCACCTTGCCCGTAGAAAATTTATAAGTAAATTGAGAAATTCCTTACAGGAACTGAAGGTGGGTTTCTGTACCTCAGTAACACATTCTGCGGAGAAAAAAGTCATAAAACCGTCGAAAAATGCTTTATGCTATATATTAATAAGTAAATTGAAAAATTTCTTACGGGAATTGAAGGTGTGGTTCTGTACTTGAGCAATACTTTCTGCGGAGGGGGAAGTCATAAACACCGCCGGGAAATGCTTTATTCCGTATTCGATCTATTCGACGAAAGTGGATTCAGAATACCTATAGACAAAACTACAATTCTTTAAAGAGAATTCGAATAGTTGAATATTTATAATTGATACGGATGGGTTGTACCGACCCGAGTCAAAAGGTAAAGCAAAGCGCAACACGGCAATGCCGAGAAACTAAAAATAGTTTCAAAATATTTTTCGAATTACTTACCTATTAACCAATTATTTTACGACACGGAGCCGATACTGGGGAATATCTTATGAATGTAGTTTGACAAACATCTTTAGATACACAGAAGTTTTCAAAAAATCGTTTTGTTGGGCCAACGTTGAGTTTGTGTTGGCAAGGTTGCTTTTTGGTTTCAACTCATTCGACGATGTTCCTATAAGCTTTTGCGTATGGATTATCTGAAATACTCACTTACAGGAACAACAATGTGACAGTGTCCCGATAGCATTTACGTCAGAAAGTTCTGTAGAAAATGTAATGGGCTAAAAAAGTGATCATACGATCAAATCTGAAGTAGCCAGTTTTCGTCTTGGGCAAAAAGTTCCTACCTAAAACCAAGCAGGTCACAAATATGATTGTTTTCTTAAAGGAACGGGATAGTGTAGAATAATCAAAGCGGAAGAATATAAAGAAGAACAAAACTAACTATGTATTTCAAGAACACCAAAAAATAGCCGTTCCTTACGCTATAGCGGACACGGCGTCACTACTTTTGTTTAATTTGCGCCCAAGACGACTCGCTGCATCTTAAGGGCCTCGCTCCCCACCACTGAGCGCATGACGCATCGGCATCGGCCGCTCATCAAAGAGACCGATTAGTCTCAATGCGACACAATGCAACAATGATCGAATTTTCTACTCACGCTAATATCTGAATTGAAATACATTAAGTCAGCGTAGAATAGCAACATGTGATTCACAGCCACGGCTTCCGCTTACGTGATGAAACTCCAGAATATAACTTCGAGTTCACAGCTATATACTATATTCTACAAGAAGTAGAAATTTTGAGCCCACTAGGGTCTGTGGATGAAAGGGGACACGACATAGCACATTCCGATTATTGTGCGATATTAGAACCGCCCATCGCCCAGCATGGACGGCGTGATGATGGCAAAAGGAAAGTATTATATAATGAAAGAGACCATTAGATTGGGAAAAAATGTCCACTATTGATACGAGATAGTGGTCACAAAATGTGTGTATTAGTATGTCCTAGAATAGCTGCTTGTTACGAATTTTGGAATGGTGTAAACTGACATAATTGGGACAACATGTCTATGACCATCAAAGCAAGAAATTATAAAAAATAATGTTTATGACATCGGAATAACGCAATGAATTTGCGCTAGCGTCCATTGTATTTTTCCACCGTCATAAACATTATTTTCGATAGTTTATTACTACGGCTGTAGTACATGTGGGAACGTTCCCCGAGGCCGACCCTACGGGCCTGGCTCGTGACCTAGAAGTACTGAAGGAGGTAGTTGTTGATCAGTCGTCAAAGGAGAAGGACGTAGTTGTTTATGGGTCATCGAAGGAGAACGACGGGATCGCGAATTGTATTTGGGTTATTATAATAAACGTTTGTGTGTTCCGTTAACACGTGTTCGATTCATTCGTTAATCTGATAAGTCGTAAAGTTGGAAAAAATTGAAATTGCGAAATCGCGAAGTCGTGAAGGTGAAACGTCGAAAAGTTGTCAAGTCTAAATATTGTCAACCGTTGAGCCGGTAAACTCTAATAACGAACGGTGATAAAAGGACAGTCCAAGAATTTAAGAAAACCGAATACTTACGGGTGAAGAAAACAAAATGGTGGTAGGGAGGTCAGTAATGGACGACAAAATGAAAGACGACGAAGAAAATGTCCAGCCAGCGGGCGGTGCAACGAAGAAGACGAACGAAGAGGCAAGAAGAAATGCAGGGAAAGAAAAGTGTTCGAATATGGACGATGAAAACGATCCAGAAACGGATAGTGTGTGCCGAGCAGGTACTAGTAAAGGGTACACAAGAGCGAAAAAAGATGTAACTGCGATGAAGATGACGGTCGCCGAACTCAAAAGACAATTACAGCTATTGCACCTATCGACGGCCGGTAAGAAATCCGAACTGGAACGACGCTTGAAACGATACGAAGACAGTGATGTCAAAAATGACGAAGAAAGCGAATCTGAGACAGAGATCGAAAACCGAGGAAGAAGAAGATGATGAAACAAACGGTGATACAACGAATGACAGTGACGGAAACGAAGAAACTAACACACGCAACGTTGATCAAAGATCGGGATCGGGGTGGGGAAGTACGCGAGTCAGTACGAGACTACCCCGCTGTGCAGTGAACCTTTCCACGATTAGAGACGTCGAAGGATCTATCCCACAGTTTTCGGGAGACGACAAGATGCAAGTGGAAAAGTGGATTGAAAAGTTCGAAGACACGAGTGCATTGTGAGAATGGAATAACTTACATAAAGTAATTTACGGTAAAAAACTATTGAGAGAATCAGCAAAACAGTTTATTGCGTTACAAAATTGTGTCACTACGTGGAAAACGATGAAACGACGACACGTGCGTGAATTTAAGATGGAAGTGAACAGTGCTACAGTTCATTCGCAGCTTCTCAAACGTAAGCGATTACCGTATGAAACGCCACGACCGTATGTGTACGCGATGAGTACAATAGCGAGTCAGGCTGTTGTGGAAGACGAAGCGTTAATGCAATATATCATCGATGGAGTATCAGACGATGAAGATGGTAAAACAATCCTATACAGCTCGAACACGATATCAGAGTTGAGAAAAAACCTAGAGTGCTATGACAGAATAAAAGACCGACGTCATAGGACGCCACGAAAGGAACAGACGAAAAGTAAAGGGAGAGAAGGGGGCAAAGGTGAGAATAAAACAAGGCAGAGAAAAAAGAAGGAGACACGGTGTTTTAGATGCGGATCGGCCGAACATGTGGCGCGTGAGTGTCCCGACAAGGAGAGGGGAACGAAATGCTTTCGGTGAAATAAACTCGGACATATCGCGACAAAAGATGTGACGAATATCAAACGTCAAGAAAGGAAAGAGACAATAAACTGAGCGTAGTGCATGTGATTGAACAGTTAGGAACAGACGACACGATTGTTGTTGAAATTAATGGCGTTCTTATACAATCCATGATAGACACGGGTGCAAGTCATACAATGCTGCGACGCAGCGTGTACGAGAGGATTTGTAGCCCTTCGTTACAGTCAACTACGATTACGTTTCAGGGTTTTGGGAGTGCAATCGTCAAAGCGAGTGGAGCTTCCCGAGCTAACGTGAAGATCCACGGTGAAATGTATGCTGTGGAGGTATACAGGAGGTTTGTCGCCAAAATCCGGACAAATCACACATTTCCTTGGAAAATAATTTTTATTGCAATAATAGAAAAGTAAACAATTTTTTTTGTTACTGTATTGTTTGTTGGGTCATAAAGAAAACATTCACTCAATATAACCCCCCTCTGCTTCAATGACCGCCTCCATTCTCGGTCTAAATCTGTCGCAGGCCCGTTTTAACGAGCCTCGGTTCATATCGGCGTATGCCACTTCAATAGCGGCTCTTAATGATGAGACGTTGGGATGTCTGGACTTGTTGGTGACCCTTTCAATCACGCTGCATACATAATAGTCGAAAGGATTTAAATCGGGGCTGTTGAGGGGCAGAAAAGCAGGTTACAGCGTTCAACTCGCTTTGTCCTGGCAGCTTTGGAAAGCATCTGTCTCACTTTTATCGCATAACACTTGTAGCGGAGGTCCTCCTCAACGATTCGACGCATAGTTTTTTCGCTTAGACCGACAATCGACGACAATTATCGGATCGACTGCCCTGGATCCTGAAAAATGAGCTCCTGAACCCGTTGAATGATTTCGGGCGTCCTAAAAACGCGCTCCTTCGAGTGACTTTTCCTGGCCGGTGTTGCGAAACCTTCGCTGGACTTCTCAGACTCGTTATATCTCGCGACAACATCATACACAGTCGATCTTGGGTATCCGAAGAATCGAATAATTTCTACCGCTGAGCGCCCAGCGCGAATACTTTCGATAATCGCGGCTCTTCGATTATACTCTGCACTTTGGTTTAACATAGTTACAGTTTCGAGGTTATGAATGTTTATTACATGCTTTAAGTTATTTCGTTGCCAATAGCGACATCTCCAAGTGGTATAGAATAACGAGAAATTTAAATTGAATTTTGTCCGGATTTTGGCGACGCACCCTGTATGTTGTGCCTGATTACGCGATGAGTCAAGCGATGTTACTCGGTAAGGATTTGACGAGACAAATGGATATGAACGTTCGTGGCGACCATGTCACGATTAAGATTGAAGATAAACGAGAGCAAGAAGGAAAACGTCCAGCCTGAAGAAGGGGACCATGAAGATGATGATGATCGTGCCGCGTTGAATGAACTCCCGTGCGTGAACTGGGTCGCAGTAAATTCGATATATACAGTTGATCGGTATCGTAAGAAAGTAGAGATACTGATTCAAGGACATAAGCCACGTAAAGAAGTAAAAACAAACATTGAAACGAAAATTGTGATGCAAGACGACGTACCAGTGTGCCTGAGATCAAGGCGGTTAGCTATCAAAAGAAAAGACTATCAAAGAAATGCCTTCGGAACGGAATCATTCAGCCTAGTAAAAGGAAGTATTCGATTCCGGTCGTGATTGTACTCAAAAATAATGGCGAGTACCGTGTATGCATTGATTATTGACAGTTGAACAAGAAGATAATTCGGGATTGATTTCCAATGCCGTTAATTGATAATCAAATTGACGCGCTCGCGAACGCTCGTGAGTTTTCGGTAATAGATTTGAAGAATGGGTTTTTCCATGTATGTACTGGTTGCAGTGGAAAGTCGTAAATACACCTCATTTGTTTTGAGTTTTTAAAGACACCGTTCGGACTATGCAATAGCCCGACTTCTTTCCTACGCTTTATCGACGAAGTTTCCATGAACTCAGTCGGAAAAATATAGTGTTTACGTACGTCGACGATTTAATAGTGCCGGGGCGCGACCAAGAATAAGCTTTCGCGAACCTGAAGGAAACGCTCACTGTTGCTGAAAAGGCACTTGAAATCAATTGGAAAAAGTGTGAATTTCTGAAAAGACGCGTCCAATATCTCGGCCGCATGATCGAAAACGGTAAAGTCGGTCCGTCGCCTGCTAAGATAAAGTCAGTGAAAAACTTTCCCGTGCCGAAATCTAAAAAGGCCGCGCAGTTTTCTCGGGTTAACGGGTTTTTCCTCAAATTCATCCGTGATTACGCCAAGATAGCGAGACCACTCTCTGAGATGTTGAAGAACAGTTAGAGATTTCGTTTTGGTGTAGAAGAAGAAGAGTCCTTTGAACGGCTGAAACAATTATTAACAAACGAACCGATTTCTCTTTTGCAGAAAAATGACGATGGACATAGGTTCCACGCAGTCTACTTTATGAGTCGTAAAACGTCGGACACTGAAAAGAGACTACACGCGTATGAATTGAAAACTCTTGCAGTAGTACAAGCAGTGAAGAAATTCCGAGTGTATCGGTTCAGTGTAAAATTGAAACTAATGACCGATTGCTCAGCCCTGCACAAGACACTGGGCAAAGCCGACATTTCGCCAAAGGTTACAAGATGGGCAATGATGTTGGACGAATTCGAATATCAGGTTGAGCACCGCGCAGGAATACGCTTCAAACACGTTGACGCACTCAGCCGATATCCAGTGATGGCGATTGAAAACGAAATCACACGGCGATACGGAAACAGCAAAATGACGATGAAAGACTACGTGCAACAAAACAAATTTTGATCAAGGAACCCTATGAATATTACTTATGTGAGAACAGAATATTGATGAAGCGGGTGGGCGAAAGGAACGTCATCGTATTACCAACGACCATGCATCAAGAAATAATGCGTAATGCACACGAAAATGGACACTTCAGCGTGAAAAAGATGTTGGAAGGCATAAAATTGAAATATTATATCCCGAAATTAACAGAGAAACTAGAAAAATACGTAAGTTGCTGTGTACCATGCATTTTAGCTGAGAGGAAACGAGGTAAAAAGGAGAATATTGCGAAAATTCAAGAAGAAAGTAGGAGAGCCCACGATCGAAATAGCAAGCCCGCCATGCAGTACAAACTGGGGTATTTAGTTGCCGTTAGGCGAACACAATTTGGTCCAGGTTCAAAAATAAAAGGAAAATATTTAGGCCTTTATAAAATATTGGGAGTTCAGGGCCATGATCGATACGAAATAATTCGTGCATACGATGAAGGAGGGCCAAGAATTACTACATGGTCAGCAGACCAAATGAAACCATACGAATAGTACTCTCCGGGGACCGGAGATTAGCAGGAATGGCCGAATGTGGGAATATGCCCCGAGGCCGATACTATGGGCCTGGCTCGTGACCTAGAAAGACTGAAGGAACGAAGGAGGTAGTTGTTGATCAGTCGTCAAAAGAGAAGGACACGTAGTTGTTTATGGGTCGTCGAAGGAGAACGACGAGATCGCGAATTGTATTTGTGTTATTATAATAAACGTTTCTGTGTTCCGTTAACTCGTGTTCGATTCATTCGTTAATCTGACTCTCTAAAATCCCACATACATAATAACAGAAATGAACAAATGTTCGACAGCACCCAAAAAAAATAAAGTATAAAAATAAGCTTTAGTTTCAGTACATCTTTTGACACGGCCAGAGAGGGGGTCGAGCCTTCGATTGCCTGTCAACAGCACCGAGGGCGTCTCCCCACCATCCTGGAGAATGACGACTCCACGGCCTCAGTTGGTACACCTGTTTTACCGGGCCCGCACAGGCGACCACTGGTAATTGATTCATGCTAACTTCCTCCCTATCATGTCCTTCTTCACGAAAGTCCAACCAGAGACAGTGAGTTTGGAATTCTACGGGGGCTATGACCAAGTCCATATCATGGAGTTTGGGTAGAGTGCTCTCCAGGAGTTGCAATTATGGTGGCTTCGTGAACCCTATCGCTTGCGTTAGCGCTTTGTTGCGGCTGTGGTAACAGAGCATATTACTCTTCCGGCACTGTACTGGAGAGACATTAAGGGCGGAAAAATGCCTTGCCTCGAACACTAGGGCGTAGGGACCAGCACCCTGAGCAAAAATATTAACAGGTTCTTTCACACTATGCGTCGCATGCGCGTGCTTTTTGGGCGTACACGAAAGCCTCGCCCAAGGGAGCCCTCTTGGTAAGCCGCAAGGCAGGAACAGGAGGTTAGACTACTGGATATTAATGTCTTCACTTAACAGAGTAAATTGCGAAGACAGTGGCCCCTATACTAAATTGTGTGCCAACCGAAGGTATAATGCATCCTCTCCGAACGCAAGGCGGGTGGGAAAACCGGTACTTCAAAATTTATATCAAGGTACCTGTACGCACCTTTATGTCTTCACGTTACCCAGTCATATTACGACATCCCATTCGGATGGGGCTGTACGAGAGCTTTTCGCTGTGGACTAGGGGAAAAGGGATGCGAATGACCTGTCTACCAGCAGATTATAAATGTATTACCCCATTTGGAACTGCAAATTTCTAGCACCGAAACAGGGAACGTAAAATATGCGAAAAACGTCTTTATTTACGGTATTGCCGCCCGCACTAGAGGTAAACACGTTTTCAAAGGACGGAATTGGCGCATCCATTTAAGATGCCTATGGTCAGTGGGTATAGAAAAAATGTGTTGTTCACTCATACAGGAATGACTGTGTTACAGGGACGAATATGCCGTCTTTGTTTACTGTCGCCGGAGGTAAACAGTTCAGGACGGAAGGCCATGCGATAGATAATGGCAGCGGAAGACTGAACCGTACACATTACTATGACATAGGGAAATATAAAAATAATCTTAAGTATGGTCGTCATATTAAACGGGCACAAGGGAGCGAAAGCTGCCTGGAACTTTCATGTACCAAGATAGCCGGCCAATAAATGCGGAGGATGTTCATAAGTCCATACGTGACCCTGACAAAAAATACATGTTTTGGGAACCGTCAGTAGAAGCCAGAAGTTATGAAAATGCAAACGGGGACGAATTCGGCAAAACCACAAAAGCCAATAGGAACTAGGTTTTAAGAAAAGAAGCCCTTTTCACTAGCCGTGTCGACGTAGGTTCCGGATAACCACACTTACAATGGTGTCCTATGAATAGTCAGGCAAATACAGGTTATCCGTCAAGTGACCGCAATACAGTAAACGAAGGGGAGGAATTCCATAATGAAGTTGAAGAAGCCCCGGAACAAGATAAACGGCTCTTGGTTACATCAGCAAGGTCCAAGAATTCTTAAGCCTTTGCCAATATACTGCGTGGAACTTCATTCTGATACCAGATATAGGGTTCTGACAGAATCACTGGACAGGATTAAGTAGTTGAAGCCATTACATTTGTCACAGCATTCAGGTTGCCGAATACTACAGTCTACCTCGTGAAGATGGAGTGCGAAAACACTTAATAATTTCCGTAAAGGAAGTGTAGAAAATTGGAACAATCGATAAAAATAAAATTGGATGAATATAGGTCGCGAACTTAGAACAATCGCCGTCTTCCTTTGATAAAATTGTCACCGCCTTGGTTATGACTCCATGCAATGTATCAAGAATCGGAAGTTTGCGCGGATTTCTAAAATTTTTAGCAACAATACTAAATTCTTGATGTGCATTGATGAGACCAACACCGTACATACTACAGAATTTAAAAATTGTTCAAACTAAACTCAATTGGAACTAGGATGCGGTGGAATTGCAAAGTAGAACCGAACGTTACGCGTAGGCCGACCAGAACGTGTTTTCGTAGTTAAATCAAAACCAGGTTACGGGATTTTCAAATGAAACGAAACTAACAGATTTTGGCATAAACCTGTAGTTGGGACGACTATGGATTATAATGTGTCCGGGGACGATTTGCAAGAACTACAATCTTTGTAGTAACTTGACCCCAAATTATAGCTTTCCCAGCCTTCACTACGTGATAAGTGCGTTCGCTCGAGGTATTACACAGTTCATTGCAGAGTACGCCATAAGCCGTATGGTTAAACGTCTGGGGAGTATTTCTACCAATGGCACGAAAATGTGTACATCTATGAAACATCGTGTTCAGTGATTTATTGCACGCTTACACCACTGAGACTATTAGAATTATGTAAGACGCCTAATCGTGACCTGCAGTGACACACATCACAAGCACATTGTGTGCAAGACCGAGACATTGAGCCCATGTTCGTATATTCAATACACATAGAATGACGCAAGAGCCTTGTTGCAGGTTGGAGTCAAATTCGTCTTGCATACCTTCGTAAAAGCGATGGAGGGAAATGGAATATGATCAGCAGCTACCAGAGATCACAACATGACAGACAGTAAGACAGTATAAATAAGGAGTACTGGCAGTAAATACAAAAGGTAGATACGGGATAAGCTAAGATGAACGTACCATGGTTTATTCAAAATAGAGGTACTCGAGGACATAGCGGGCCATGATTACACAGCTGCTAAAAGATCAGAGGCAACAACTCGATTAAATACTAATGCGCTGCGTATGTTGAATGAAAATCGTACTAAAACTTACAGAAACATGTACCGCGATCTTTTCGGATGTCCTCTTCGCAGTTTACGTGGAGCCCACGAACAATGTATAGATCTGGAAAGTAATTATAAGGGCACATGAATTACTTGGATTACGGGAGTATTTAGGTTCCTAAAATGTGGCAAGGTTTACGGACACTACGCAACACATGATCGGGCCCCCACAGAACTTGAGGCATATTTGTCAATCGTATTGCGAAAGGTATTCAGAGGCATAGTAATTTCCAGACGCTCCGTAAGAAGAAGACGGTCCAAACTCCGGTTTCGGTATACAAACTACGAAAACACACAAAGAATGCTTCTGGACACATACTGATTACCTTGACAAATGTATTCAGAAAAATACACTGTTTCTCTCGTTGTATCGCGTCCGATACGACGGATTAAATCTGTGTTGACCGCGTCACCGAAGGTTGTAAATCTTCGATCGGAAAATGCCGGTATGCGGAATTGCGCGATGAAAGAATATTCCTAAGTCCCGTTTAGATACTTAGGATGGTTATTGATAGATTTTGCGTTACTGTGTATATGTTGAAGTGTGATGATGCGTGTGGACTGTTTCTATGTCAAAGGAGATGTGTCTTGTGTGGTGGCTGACTGAGAAGTTATTTTGTTCTGAGGTTCAAAAACGAAGTTACATTTTTGTTGGTAGAATGAGTATTGTCCCTCCTCCCCCTATTGGATCCTCCCTTATTGGAGCTTCCCACATTGGGCGTCCCATATTGGGTCCTCCCATGATCGCGCCTACCATATTGAGACCCCCCATAGTGGGTTTGGGGTGGAGTGACACATCCCAGGCTAATATGTACGGGGTCCTCCTTGTCCTTGCTTGCAGAGAAAGTGATGTAAACGAAGAGCCTGCCATAAACAACCCGGGTACTCATCCCTGGCCACACGGATATTTTGGAAGTTTATTGCAGTGCCTATGGAACTCTTTAAGTGCTAGACGACGACAGTGTGTCGCCGGGCATTTTCACAGACACTGCGCCTTTGTTAGCTTGCGAAGCAACGAATGTTTTTATGAATAACACCATTTGAAACTGCGACTGCACAGCACGTATTCGTGCACTTTCCCACGCGATTAGGTCGGTTCCCCAATGATACACGACCGTTACTTTTCCTGACCGAGGTGGTCGTTGGGACAGTGATTGAGACCCCGAACAGAGTGTATGTTAATGCGAATGAACATACACATATGGCCATTTTGGGCGAAATTAACTATGCTGGAAATCCCTCATCACACCAATATCGATTGAGTACAGCTAATCTTCAATGTTCAGTTCAGACCAAGCAAAACACGCTATCTTATTTGCCAAAATCGGACAACTCAATTTGGATCGTGAAACAGGATGGAACCTTACTTACAGTGCGTTATGTCTATATTCGTAAATCGGAGAATCTGCAAATCTCGGTCAACAAACCCAATAAATACCTTGCCCAACATGTACAACCTAATTAGGATTGAACTACCAAAATGTGCAGCGCTCTCAGAATATGTCAGAAAAAAACACCAAGTCCTTACACATATCCCCATCTGGCTTTATGGAAAATGTGCGGTAAGACGAGTATAGACTCAACGAATCGTGGTTTCCAGTGGAGCTCTGCTGTTGACTAGTATGTTTTCGATGTAAATTTGGCTAGAAACAATGCAAGCTTGCATGAAAACTAGAAAACCGCCAAATCCGTTGATTAGTAACACTAGCAGGAAATAAAGGGAATTAACACAGTGTTAAACGAATGGGGACTGGGATACTTCAAGAGGAGATGACTGCCAGGCACCAAAGGTGCGTAGAGCCTACTGTGCATAAATGGTAATATGCCAATACATTGAGTTCTGGTCGGTATAATGATATTCCGCCGCATTCTCGCCTTCGAAGCATAAAGATATTTCAATTTCGCAGGAGACACAATATTCTTACGTCCAGGAACTACAGTTTGGAGAAATGAAGTCGTCGCACTAGTACACGTTGCAATAAAAGCCGAGAATTTTATTCCCACCTTGCTACGTAAAGAATGGGTCAGAACAGACACCGTACAAAATTTGGAGGATATCGTGCAAGGAAATAAAAATGAGGTACCAGACCCTGATCTTTCAGAAAACACGGAGACTGGTGTCTGCATATTAACACAATTTCACCCCCCCGCCCTATAATGGTTTTCCTTATAGCGTACTATGTCAACGTGCATACGGGACTTTGACTCCGTAGGGTGATTTATTTAATGTGCTTTCTTCTTATCACACATGCACACTTAAATATTAAAATGCGTATCATCAAAAAAGGCACCAGTCAAGATAAGTCATAGAGCGAATAAAACATTGAATTTGTCAAGAAAAGTGAATAAATTGTGTTCATTAAAAAGACTAATATTTGAATTAATGAAAAGAGACAATGATTGAAACCTAATGATTAATAGTAATCGTGGATTAATTATAATGATACGCCAATCGATATTTCCCTCATACGCTTGAAATTGGAAGGTTGTTCTTGATTTTCACATATACGGGAGACGTTCGGCTTATGTCTGGCAACGCTAAATTCGTCGGTATCAATGAGAAAGACATAGCCACAATCAAATATTGTTTAGGCATACACATTAGCTAAGTTCCTTCTCAGCCCACGAAGTGTGTTGCAGGATAGCTCGAAATTCGTAATAAAGAGGGGCTAAAATTAACGAATTCGTGTGCAATGCCAGATTGAAGCAATGTAAGTATGGTGTATCATAAAATTATGAGAATTTAACGCACGGAGAATTTCGCCTATTCTTAATGAACTCCGGAGATAAGACTTGTCCCGATATAGTCTTCTCGGTAAGGTTATCAGTCAGTATAATGATTGGCAAAGTAAATGTCATTGCAATGCGGATGAAACGCGCGCCGCTCAAATGAAAATCGCTTTTGGTCGTCAACTCAACGAAGGTTGTAAGTCCTGGTCGCGCTTTACCACCTGAGCCCTGCGCGTTTTCTGACTACCTTTTATGGTGGTGAAAATAATTTGATTATCGATGGGTGTAAAGTGGAAAAATAATCATTGTGTTAACCGAAGTATATCGTATCTCAAAAATACAACAGACGTTGACGGATATCATATTATACCGTGCTGTGTGAGTGTCGTGTACAAGTTTGGAGTGTGAATCTTCTGTGGTGACAGCTTGCTAGGCATTTTCAGAGTGACTCTTGTTGGTTTTTGAAGCGGGTAGTAGCCAGGTTTTTATAGAAGTTGGTAGCGAAAGAAAGTGTTGCTCGAAGTGAGTTTTTTTTTCGATATGAGCGTTGCATGATGATTGTAAGTAGCCGTACGCCACTCATTGCGGAAAATAGGAAATTCCTGTTTTCTCCTTGTTGGTGAGTGGTACAGCGTGAGGCAGATGCATATCTTTACCCTGATGACAAATCATGTACAGGTAATTAAAGGACGGTTTATGACGGGATGCAGCACTGGAGTAATAAAAGGTATGGTGGTGGTTCATATTCCTACGAATTATTTTTGAGGGTATCAGGCAGGTGTGGGGATCATTTGGATTAATTTGTGCTGTAACAATGGACCAAAACGCATTACATCGGTATAAACAACTTACAAAGGACATGTTAGGTGTCTTATAAATTAAAAATTCAGTCAAACATCCCATATTTTGCCGTCAGTCTCAATTATTTATTACGTATTATGACACGATTATAAACTACACAGATGTGGTCAGCTGATTATCGTTTTGAGCGGAATCAGTTGTCGCCAGTGTACGAAGTTTGATTTCGTTGGTGCCAAAAGATTGTGAGTTATTGTTTCCTCGTTAGGCTGATTCTGATGAAAGAACCTTGTAGATGTCGACGTGGATGTGCCTGTTTCCTTTATTATTAACCAAAAATTTAATTTTGATAATTCACCGTTTCTTTAGTTAATTATGTGTTTTCATAAAGTGATAAGTGTTCCTTCACTGTAATAAAAAATTATACTTTTTTACACTGCATGTTTAATATGTTTTGGTATTCTTATTAGAAAAATTAACAGAGCACAAAGTGAATATTTATATGGAGAGAATAATTACAGAAAATACTTAACATCCGCATGAATGGCAAGCTTGAGCGCGACTGCACGATGCATACGAAAAAATACATAGCGACGAAAACAGAAGAAGCGAGTGACGGATGGACATGCAAAAGACGTTCGCAAGTCGGTCGCAAAACCTTTCCATGAATATTACGTCAGTCTAAATATCTATTTCAACAATCTGTGCCGCGTAATATTATCAGGCGGTATTAAGGGCAACTTGTATAATACATATGTTTTAGCAAGGGAATCATGAGACCTTTTGAAATTGGTGGAGCACATTTTTTCTCACTTGGTGTTAATCACAAGTGTATTTCCGAAACCATGTTCCTAGTACTGGGTATTTTGACACTACACCTTAATGATTTGCATGATATATATGACGATTTCAATGACGATATTTCCTACACTTTCACGATTGATATGGCGATCCTTCTTGTTCGCGGACTTCTATAGGTGACTTGATTTCCGGAAACACTGTCATGTAAGGCAATGTTTGCAATTTGAGAACATTTTTATTGTGTTTTCAGGAAACGCACAATTTATTTATGCGGTATCATACATACATCTGTAATTTCAATGCAACGCAAATTATTTAGGAACTCTGCATAATATTCAACTCGCCACTTTGATGTTCAAATTCCAATCACGATGGGATCAAAATCACATGCTATGGCCATCTGTGGCAGACTCCATAGCAATTTGTTTTGTTCTGTCTCAACTGCTGCTTATGAAAATCATTTGAAAGATACAAATGTGTGTTAATTCACGAAATTCATCTGTACATAGTACAGTGTTGGAATACGCATTAATGCGGATGGGTGTTAGTTGTGCACCATTTTGCAGATGTTATAGCACACGACCGTCAGAATGTAATTTCAGAAATATTGTTTAATGCGTCACACAATACGTTATCTATGCCCAAAGTCGCAGCTACTGGGGAATTGCGAAAATCCTTAACTTGTTTTAATATTTTCCTTCAAACACAAAATATGTCGACTTCGTGTAAAATGCTACCGCTTTTGCAAAACTATTAGCACAGTGTTCATGAGTGTGGAAATCGATACAACAGCAAAGTATATTGCTTGCGACTGTTACATGTTCCAATTTCTTTATAATGTCTATGAACTCGAAATTAATTTTCCCCAAGTTCCAAGTGAATTTTTTGTAATCACGTTTGTGTTAACGCGATCTGCTTCACGACCTTTTACGGAGGTGAAGGGTGTAAATTGTACGAAGAAATGTTCAACGGAATAACAAATTATTTAAATATATATTTCAAACAAACTTAACTTTAATGTTCACAAAATTAATAAGAATCGCAAAAACAGAAAAGGTGTGTCACATGCGTGGCCATCTGTATCGAAAGAGTTCATGCAATTTGCGTTGTTGTAACTTTGCTGTTGTTCGAGCAAGTGAAGTCATTTGAAAGTATATGTAAATGTGTTTAATTCCCGAAATTCATCTTTTTCCTCGTGCGTTGTGTGGATTTTCCGAAATTCGGAATGGAAGTGGGTGATATGCACGGAGATTTTGCCGTGTGTATGGGATCGGGTCAGTATCACGATCGAAACAAAGAACTGCAAGTTCGGCATGTGTGATCTATGCCCAAAGTTGCAGCTACTGGGAATATGACCAGAAAGGACAGGAATTTGTTTTAGGCGATATTTGGTTGAGCGATAAAATTGACGTGGATGTTGATGCTACTTTTTCAAATCTATTGAAATGCGGAGGACAATGGGAGACTAAACGTATATTGCTTGCTAACGGTGGTCGATGAGCTGGAGGTGAAACGTCCGGTTTTCGTTCGTCTTGCGAACGAACACCAAGTATTCCCTGATTTGGACGAACTACCATAACAAAAATGTGGCAAATTTATGCTTTGACGTGTTGCTTGCAGGCAACCACTTGTCAAATTGACTTATCACTTTTTCGTCTTTATATTATAATATATTATTATAAGTTCATTATCGCCTCCTTTTCGTTTGTCGTTCGGTCTCCTTTTAGTGTGCATATGTCCTTGTCGTTAGGCCACTTAGCAGTATAAAGCTTTTTCCCATTATTTGATCTCTGTTATCAGTTCATTTAATTTATTTGTAACTGGTTGTTTAACCCGCAATTCCAAGTGTGTTTTAGAAACTAGTTTCTTGTTCTGATATTAGTTTCAAACGTTGATACGTTTCTTTCAATTGTTTTCTCCAAGAATTAACTATTCAAACCCAATGCTACGTACAAATGTGTGTGTCTGTGTCTTTTGATAGATTGGGCCACCCTTGAGCAATCCTTGCTAAATAGGTTACCTAACTGATTGCCTGTTTGGATTCACTTTGTTTGATTATTGTTACTACAACTGAATTTATTCAAATTAAATTAGTTTGTTAATTCGATGTCGCAGATTTCAATTATTTTTAATCAGTGCGCCGTCAAATTTACTCCTGACTGCGCCTAGGTAGGAAAGTCTATCTATTGCTTTAGTGCGGTTTATGCGTGTCAGCGGAAAAACAAATTTGCTGTGAAATTGAGAGTGATGCGCACCTGTCACGAAAGGCCTCCTTCGCTCCGGATTTTTGTTTTGAAAAGGGAAGGAAAATGAAGGCGTGTGAGATCATCGCATTCCTTGGAGCCTCGATATATCACCGGAGAATTGTAAAGAGTCCGGACGTATTACTGCAAAATAAAGATTTCACGAGTTACTGCTTCTGTGATGCACTTGCAGCAACACTGCATTACCATCGAAATATTTCAAGTCATTTGCAAGAACATATCTTCGGTTTCCAGTTTGTTCTTTAGAAGATTGCACACTTTGCGCATCAGGTTTCGCATTAAATGCCTGCGACTGATCCTACTAACTACGAAAATTCACAAATCAGCGTTCAGCGCGTTCTGTCAGCCACATCACCACTGGACAGGCTTGTACCACTCGTTTAGTATAAAAAGGACCGGTCGAACCGTATCAAAACACATTCGCCCTTGACTTACTTGAGTCCGAACGTACAGACAACTCAATAAGCAGCGGTGCCACCGAAGACCAGTGGAAAGGCAGTTCACCTTTTAACCAGTCGAGATCATTACACCTTAGTCGTACACTACATTAACGATACAGGAAAGCTCGGACACCAGCTCCATTTTCCTATCGCAATATAGCATTTATCCTTGTACCGGGTGCGTCGCCAAAATCCCGACAAAATTCAATTTAAATTTCCCGTCGTTCTATACCACTTGGAGATGTCGCTATTGGCAACGAAATAATTTGAAGCATGTAATAAACATTCATAACCTCGAAACTGTAACTATGTTAAACCAAAGTGCAGAGTATAATCGAAGAGCCGCGATTATCGAAAGTATTCGCGCTGGGCGCTCAGCGATAGAAATGATTCGATTCTTCGGATGGCCAAGATCGACTGTGTATGATGTTGTCGCGAGATATAACGAGTCTGAGAAGTCCAGCGATGGTTTTGCAACACCGGCCAGGAAAAGTCACTCGAAGGAGCGCATTTTTAGGACGACCGAAATCATTCAACGGGCTCAGGAGCTCATTTTTCAGGATCCAGGGCAGTCGATCCGAAAATTGTCGTCGATTTCGGGTATAAGCGAAAAAACTATGCGTCAAATCGTCGAGGAGGACCTCCGCTACAAGTCTTATGCGATAAAAGTGAGACAGATGCTTTCCGAAGCTGCCAGGACAAAGCGAATTGAACGCTGTAACCTGCTTTTGTGCCTCCCAACAGCCCATATTTAAATCCTTTCCACTATTATGTATGCAGCGTGATTGAAAGGTCACCAACAAGTCCAGACATCCCAACGTCTCATCATTAAGAACCGCTATTGAAGTGGCATACGCCGATATAAACCGAGGCTCGTTAAAACGGGCCTGCGACAGATTTAGACCGATAATGGAGGCGGTCATTGAAGCAAAGGGGGGTTATATTGAGTGAATGTTTTCTTTATGACCCAACAAACAATACAGTAACAAAAAAGATTGTTTACTTTTCCATTATTGCAAAAAAAATTATGTTCCAAGAAAATGTTTGATTTGTCCGGATTTTGGCGACACCCACTGAATATGTTGTAAACAATAAAAGGAATCACTAAGAATACGGTTGTCACCACCTCAGTAATATCTTCACACTTCTACTCATTCTAACATGCGCGTGCAAAAACTGCTGTAATCTGTGTATTTTTACCTATAACTCTGACTACTTTGTGACCTACAACTGAATAACTTGATTCTACAAATGTTCTCTCCTTCTATTAAATTACTTACCCTATCTCTTAAATTTGTAATGATTAATTTACTAGTCCATCATTGGGTGACCGGAGCATATTTCCATATTGGTTGTCTTGTTAATTTATTAATATAATTGGTGCACCAAAGCTAACAGAACCACACTTCGCTTCGTTTCCTTACAGTATAAAACGTTATATTTTACACTATATGTGTAGGAAGTATGTAGGAATATTGTAATGTATGTGGGATGAAAACTATTGACTGATGTGTTTCGCCCGAGTTTAGCCGTAACTGCAAAAGACCGAACGTGGATAAAACGCTCACGTTTGACAAGAATTAAAATTCAATCCGCAATTCACTTCAAACGGCCACTCCAATGCTTCACGCTTATATTGTGTCCTCTAAAATTCTAAGATCTCATGTTCTGTAGGTAATTCTATACATTTGAGTAAATGTTGATCGGAATTTAGTGATCTCATGTATCTCCTAATATGATAAAACGATGTGCATCATTCGTTCCAAGTCTTTAAGGTTTCAAAGTTATGGATGCAATTAAAAAGAGAAAATATGTTACCACCCCATTTTGATAATAAGCGGATACAATTTTGTGTAGGAAATTTAGGAAAAAGCGCATGGCAACAGAGACGATTTATGTCTTACGCATGTTGCAACGTGTTGCGGTGTTAGCACCAGTTTGCGCCTCCTTTGTACACGGTACAGATACATGTTCGGGACGATGAATGTGTACATTCTGCGGCCCGCGAAGGCCTAGAAAACGCTGTCAACGAGGGGTCTGAAATTCTGGCGTTAGCAAGCGAACCGAGCGAACAACGAGTAAATCTTATAATTTTAAAATACTATATTTCTTACATATCAGAAGTGGGATTAGCGATCTACGCGCGTCTGTACGTCGATTTGATAACTGTGAGACCGGATAGTAACACAGGACACAGTGAAAGTGCCGTGAATTACAATGGGTCGTCATAATCGCGACGTGACTCAGACGAACGTCGAGCGAAAAGTGAAAAACGCGATTCGAACAAACGACGTTCGCGAAAGAAGAGGCACCGTTCTTCGTCCTCGTCGTCGTCGTCTCGCGAGGATAGGAAACGGGTTTGCCCGAACGCATCTATGCGTTCTTACCCACGTGCAAAGGCGATTACGTGGATATCGGTGGCGAGTTACACGTGGCTACTTCTCCGCCTTTAGAGTAAGAGAAGCCTGATGAGGGGTTTTATGAGTTTTTATTAAAAAAAAAACGGTTTCTACACTTTACAAAAAATATCGCGTGAGTAAGTACTTGATGGAGACAATTTACCTACTAAAACAATTCTCTGATGTGTCTCGCCCGAGATCTTAGCCGTAACTGCCCAAAAGACGAACGTGTAAAACGATTTCTTATGACAACGAAGTATCGAACGACTGGGTGACGCAATGCACTGCCGCCAAAGAAAGATACGCCGAAAACGAAACGGACGCAGCACCGACAAAGAGCAGTGCATGATCGAGAGTGCGTCCGACCCAGCGAGAAGTCATTCTTTTTCGGACCACGGACGATAGTATACTTTACGCGATAAAAGGGCGCTTTGTTTACAAACGTTGCATCAGTCAGTGACGCACGTTATTGTATATTAAAGTTCGGTCTGAGTGTTGCTATGCGACGTATCAGATCCCTTTGATGCGAAACAATGTGCCGCCGCTTCGCACGTGTTCGCTATTATTAATACGCGTCCGAACATTCCGTCCCCCTTGAACTATCGTTCAAAACAAGAGACTCTAACATAACAAATGAAGGCTTGAAGTCTACCTACTGTATATGCAGTCTTAGTATGTAAAAACAAATCTAAACTATAATTATTCAAAATGACACACAATTATTCAAACACTGAACTAAGAACACAAAAAATAAGGAACGTTACTAATACCGAACAAGAGTATGTGAGTTTTTTCATTCGGTTCTTTTCACTGCCACTGTCTATGGCTAGGGGAGCAATTCTTTTTACACCCCTCTTGAAAATTCCGCTGCCGGTTTTGACTCTGGCGACGCGGACCACTCCGTTGTCATGTACCTCTCGGACTTTAGGAAAGAGGAATGACGTCACCCAACGAACTTCCCCGACCGACAGAGTCCAGACGGCAAAATAATTGAGAATCGTCACATGAACGGCTGTGCATATTAATCGTCAATAAGGTTAGGCAAAAACACCCGTAGCCTTTAGGACAGTCGCCAGTCGCCCTTGAGAGCTCGAACGGACGATTAGATTGTATCAAATACGTTCTCATTAATAAATACTATAGAACCTTAGAGAAAGTGCGTAAAACTCATCTGGTGTAATACAGTGTTTTTTTTTATATATTCCATACCCGATTTTACGTGAAATTTTGGCGATCCTCCCAGGATACCAACAACTTACATCGAGGAAACCAGGTCACGCTCTATGGACAACTATACTGGGGCTACTCAGGTGTAATACGCAGGTAAACCTGGAATCTTTCGAACAATATCCCGAGATCAAGAAGTCCGACGAATCAGATTCAACAATGTCTGTCGTTGAACGAACCACATCCAACAAAGACCAAGACAACACTTTACGGATGTTGTTAGACAAGCTGCAAAAGATGGATGAAAAAACGAGCTCCACGTTACAACAATTAATAAAAGAGAATGAAAAGAGGGCTGATGAGATCCGGTCGCTAAGCGCGGCTGTGAACTGCATCGCCATTACGGAAGACGACTCAAGCCACGGGTCACGCGTTCACTACAGCACGCCTGTGAGTCGCGCGAACGCCATCCCGCAGCAACAGGAAGACGGTGACTCGGAGGAAGACGAAAGGGAACCAAAGCCGACTGCACCCAACGACACCGACCTCATACCGTCTAAAAGCGCCATGGAATTAATCGAAACCTTACGAGGATATGATGATCTTGGCGTTGAAGATTTTATAAAGGACATCAGGTACGCCCGTTCTTTATGTAACCAAAAGCCGATGCTACTGAAACTTATAATCGTTAAAAGAATTACTGAGAATGCTAAACGCAGCATACGATTCTTAGAAATTAAAACATTCGAAGAGCTCTACGAAGCTCTGAGAAACAACGTCTCTACACCTAGCACAGTCAGCCAGTGTAGAGACCAATTAAGAAACACGAAGCAAGGAAGCACAGAGAGCCTCCAAAGCTTTAACCAACGTTTCAGAAGGAACCTGAATGAACGCACTTACGCTATACAGAATAAACATACCAAACCACTAAGCCGAAGAATCGCTATGGAAGAAGAAATGGAAGATGCGGTACAAACATACGTGTTCAATCTGCAGGACGATACGTCATACCCAGTCAACCTTCCACTCTCTTAAAGATACAAGCATGGCTATAGAAATGGAAATGCACTCCAAGGAGAGAAAAGGGAAAGTCACTTTTAGCAACCCAACTAAGCCTCGTTTTGGCACAATCCACCAGACACCCGGCACGACACCGAAACAGGCAGAAAAGAACTTCAACCGCGCCGACACGCAAAACCTGAACGAACGAATGAAACTCAACTGCACCAAGTGTGGAAAAATTGGACACACTTCAGAGCGATGTTTCACTCGAAATTTTCCAATGGTCAACCAACGAAACCGACCACCTCCGCCAAGAGCAAATCAAATAGAGGCAATGGAAGAGGAAGACCCCCTCCAGATCAAACCATACGAATCAACTGCACCACCGGAAGACTACTATCCCTGCGAATATCAAGACTTGGAAATAGGGGAGAATCCAGACTACTCGTCGACACCGGAGCAGGATTAAACTTAATAAAAGAATCGCATGCGATCGAAAAAACACCTACACAGCCCAAAACTTTCTACATGGGACGCGATAAACACATCAGCAACACCATCACACACATACAAATCAGAGGAAAAACCAACACCTTCCATGTTGTACCCGACACATTTCCACTCATAGAAGATGGATTAATAGGACTACCTTTGTTACAGAATTACCGCTAAGGCCTCAACAACGACAGTATAAATCTCGACGGACACACCACTCGTTTAGACGGACAAAAACCTAAAGTACCACCAGGTGAAACGAAAATTCATACAATATACCTCAACAACGAACCAACGACAGTATGCTTCAACAATACTGGTAAGCGCATCCACAACATTTCTAACGAAATAGTCCAAACAAATTCAATAAACCAAATCAACGAATTTAAAAAACTAATCAGACTCGAACACATTGAAAAAGAAATTCGACAACCTATCGAAAAAATTTTGGTATCATACCTCGACGTTTTTAACCTCGAAACCGAAACACTACCTTGTACTGACCTTACACAACACTCCATCACCCTGAAATCTGGTAAACCCGTCAACATCAAGAGTTACCGACCACCCGAATGCCACCGCAAAGAAGTGGAAAAACAGGTTGGCGAAATGCTCAACAAGGGAGTCATCGAAAAATCGGACAGTCCATACAATGCACCGGTATGGGTAGTACCCAAAAAACCCGACGCTTCAGGAAAACAAAAATGGAGAATTGTGATAGACTTCCGCAAACTCAACGAACTGACTGACCAAGACGCGTACCCACTGCCTGTAATCGAAGATATACTCGACCAACTTGGACAAGCCAAATTCTTCTCAGCACTAGACCTCTCCTCCGGATTTCACCAGATTCCAATGGAAGAAAAATCCAAGAAATACACAGCATTCAGCACGCCACAAGGACACTTCCACTACAATAGAATGCCATTCGGACTCAAAAACGCACCAACCACATTCCAACGAATGATGGATACCGCACTCAGAGGTTTAAACGGAAAAATTTGCCTCGTATACTTAGACGACATCATAATATTCGGATCCACCATACAAGAGCATAATAAAAACCTTTGCTCAGTCCTACAACGACTAAGGGAACTCCACTTAAAAATTCAACCGGACAAATGCGAGTTTCTCAAACCAGAGTTAGAATACTTAGGACATATAGTAACAGCAGACGGAGTCAAACCAAACCCAAAGAAAATAGAAGCAGTCAAAAACTTCAAAATTCCCAAAACACCAACAGACGTGAAATCATTCTTAGGACTAACAGGATACTACAGGAAATTCATAAGAGGATTCAACAGAATTGCTAAACCATTGACAAACCTCACAAAAAAAGACACAAAATTCGACTCGACAAAAACAGAACAAGATTCATTCGACACGCTGAAAAATATACTTTGCGAAGCACCTGTACTACTATACCCCGACTATAATAAAGAATTCACTCTCACGACTGATGCAAGTAACGAAGGAATAGGAGCAGTACTCTCACAAGACGGACACCCATGTTGCTACATTTCACGAACACTTAACCCACCACAAAAGAACTACAGTACGACTGAAAAGGAATTACCAGCTATAGTTTGGGCAACCAAAAGATTAAGACAATACTTGCTTGGACGAGAATTCAAAATCCTCACCGACCATCAAGCACTTAAATGGCTCAAAGACTGCAAAGACCCCTCGTCAAGACTAATGAGATGGAGACTGCGACACGAAGAATACGACTACGACATTGAGTACAAAAAAGGGAAGGAGAATACCGCCGCAGACGCACTCTCACGAGTCTTTCTTATTGACGACCCAGACGAACTATTAGAAGATTTCAAACAATGGCAAAAAGGAGATGATACAGTACCAAAACCGATAAAAAGAACGAGTAACAGAAAACGATTCACTCAAATCACCAAAGCGCTACTAGGAGAATATAACGAACTAGAATGGTTACAAAAACTGAAACAGATATTCACGAACAAAACCGAAGAAAAAATAAGAATCGGACTAAACGACAAGTTCGACCAAACCGAGATTGCTAAAATAAAACTCATGATAATGTATCTCGCACAAACGTTAGATTGCGACGTTACGTTTGCAGAAGATCCATTGCACGAGCTAACAGACGAAGAGATTCTTACTATACTGAAAGAGAATCACAACGAGGTATCAGGACACCTCGGAATACAGAAGACATACCAAAAGATCCTCAGAAATTGGAGTAACCTTATGGAAGACGTACAGGAATAAATCCAACAATGCGAAACCTGCCAAGCAGAAAAGACCAACAGAGTACGCGCTAAAGAATCTCCAATCATTCCCAACACTCCTACAAACCCCAATGTCAAAATAGCCATGGACATATTCGGACCACTCACTAAGACAAAAAAGGGAAACCAGTTCATCCTTTCCATACAAGACCAACTCACCAAATACTTAATCCTCATACCCCTTAAAGACCAACAAGCAAACTCAATTATCAACCAATTGTTGGAACACTATATTTACATATTTTCGACACCCAAAACGATCCTCACGGATCAAGGACAGAATTTCGTTAGTAAATTAATGGAAACGTTTGAGAAGGCATTTAAAATAAAACATATTAAGACCACTAGCTTCCACCCACAATCTAACGGATCAATCGAACGTACACACAGCACAATTAAAGATCTGTTGAAAACCTGCATGAACGACACACAGACAGAATGGGACGAAAACCTAAAACTCATATGCATGGGATACAACACAGCAGTACACGAAACCACCGGTTACACGCCTTTTGAACTCACCTTCGGACGAGGAGCTAACTTACCTTCCACCATTGCCACTACACCACAACTCACGTACGACGAACTCGTTAATCTATGGCGTAAAAGACACAAGACATACCTGACGGATGCACATAAAATTATCGAACAGAACAAAAAACGACACGTATACGACCAGAACAGAAAAATATTGAAAACACAAACCTTATTCAAAGAAAACGACATGATATGGATACACAACGACCACAAAAGCCATAAATTAGATCACGAATGGTTAGGACCATACAAAATCGCAAAAGTTAACACCCCTTACTACGAAATAGTCATAGGCGACAAAACTTATAAAATCCACGGCAACAGACTAAAAGTTTATATCCCAGGACATTGGCATGGGCCATGTGCGGGATCCACATCGCAAGAAGCATAACGCTAAAACCACTGGACAATTCTAACATATTCGTCGAAACAAACGGAACCGCCTACCTATATTCCGACCAAGTCAAGATTACAATAAGAATAGACCCCTCAGATTTAGAAAATCAAATCATTAAACTCAAACAGCAATATCAAGTATTCAATAGAAACCAAACTACCCTCACACAACTATAGCGACCTCCACCTGATAGAGCACACAGGGGCCCAGAGGTCATCAGTAAGAAACGTGTACATTTTGAGAGACCAAAATCGAATCTAAAAGGGGGGGAATATCATGTGTAACCGCCTCGTAAGAATCCGCTCGGATTGATATAAAACACCGTCGAGCAGGGAGAAGTGCGAAGGGACAACGAGTGCCCTGATTTATTCATTCGTTATCGAGAAACCGAACGGACCCGACCGCCGCCGCATCGCGACCGTGTGATAATCGCCTTTCGCTGATAAATATTTTATTTCGTCCAATACCGTAATATAAGTTCATTTATACGTACACCGAATAAACGACATCCTACACATCACACCGAAGACCCGAACGCCCACCGACCGCTGTTACAGAAAAAGGAACTACCGATCCGACCCAACCGACAAACCCTCCGTTTACACATGTAACTCTCGGACTTTAGGAAAGAGGAATGACGTCACCCAACGAACTTTCCCGACCGACAGAGTCCAGACGGCAAAATAATTGAGAATCGTCACATGAACGGCTGTGCATATTAATCGTCAATAAGGTTAGGCAAAAACATCCGTAACCTTTAGGACAGTCGCCAGTCGCTCTTGAGAGCACGAACGGACGACTAGATTGTATCAAATACGTTCTCATTAATAAATACTATAGAACTTTAGAGAAAGTGCGTAAAACTCATCTGGTGTAATACAGTGTTTTTTTTTATATATATTCCATACCCGATTTTACGTGACACCGTCGTCGCCAGGATGCACCTCGACGACTCGCCCAAGGACTCAGCGCAGTGGAGGTACATTGTCCTTCTTGAGGATGACCAGCGCGCCCATCTCGATTGAACTGCGATTCCCAAACCATTTGCTTCTCTGCATCAACTCGTTAATGTATTCTTTATTCCACCGCTGCCAGAAATGCTGACGCATTCTTTGTACATGCTGCCATGACGACAGGCGATTCGGTGGCGTTTGCGTGAAATCAGACTCAGGTAAATCACATAATGAGACACCAAGCAGAAAATGATTTGGAAACAATGCGTTTAGATCGTTGGGATCTGAGGACAGGGATGTCAAGGGACGAGAGTTTAAAATACCTTCTATTTCAATTACGAATGTGTTAACCTCTTCAAACGTGAGTAACTGATCCCCTATTGTTCTTTTGAAGTGATGTTTGAACGCCTTTACCGTGGCCTTCCATAGACCTCCAAAATGTGGTGATCTAGGCGGTATAAAATTCCATTTTATTCCTTTATCGGTTAAGAAGCGGTGTACGTGCCGTTTATGTTCCGAGGACTCGATTAGTAATTGTAATTCATGCAACTCATTTTTTGCTCCTGCGAAATTGGTGGCGTTGTCAGTGTATATGTTCCTTGGTACGCCTCTTCGAGCAATAAATCTGCGAAGTCCGCCTATAAATGTATCGGTGCTCAAATCACTGACCACCTCTAGATGTGTCGCCTTTGTACAGAAGCACACGAAAACTGCTATGTAAGACTTTACTTTGCCGCGATTTCTGAATTTTTTCTCCTTTATAAACATCGGTCCACAGAAATCAATCCCCGTTATCTCAAAAGGTCTGGACAATACTACTCTCTTGCGTGGCAGATCACCCATTTGATACTCAGGTATCGAGGGTTTCGCGCGAAAACATTTTACGCATTTCCTTATTATACCTTTTACGTAATTTCTGCCATCAATGATCCAGAACTTTTGTCTAATTTCATACAATGTAGCCTGTGCTCCGGCGTGCATCGTTTTCAAGTGAGCGTCGCGAATTATCAAATCAGTTACGTGATTCCTACTCGGAAGTAATATCGGATACTTTGCTTCGTAGTCGATTCCTGCGTGTCGCAGTCTTCCCCCGACGCGCAATATGCCATTACCGTCCATGAAGGGATTTAGTGTTAAGAATTTACTATTTCTGCTGAATTTACCTTCCTTCTTCAAACAGTGGATTTTACTGCTGAAGTCCGTGTATTGGATAATTTTAATTATTGTCGACATTGCGTCCTCGAGGTAATCTGATGTTAACAGGCCAGATCTTCTAACGCCGTTCCGCGCGATGTGCACAAATCGTTTGCAATAGCCGATGATCCGTTTCATTCGGTTCAAACACGAGTATCTGGTCACTAAAAGATTGCTGTCATCTACCGAACCTTTCAGTGCTACTGTTGTACGTTGTTCAGGCAACTCTATGCCTTGCCATAAGGTGATTGGCCAAGAGTCTTCTTCCTGGTGTAGCCAAGAAAGTCCATTTAACCAATGCGTATTATCAAAGAATTCTGATGGCGATTGACCTCTGGATATATAATCCGCTGGATTACTCTTCGACTCTACAGGACGACCATCTTTATCCCGGAAGAGACTTTTCTTGAAGTGATTTTCACACGTGGATTCTTCTTTCGATAAGTGCCTCATCTGTGGCAATTCTTCTAGATTCCAAACATTTTCTACTTGTTGATCTAACGTATCCGTTACTAAGTGACATCTTGTAGGCTGATGATCTATTATCGGTATACGCCCGGCAATTATCCATCCCAGTTTTGTCTTTTGCAGGGTTGCCCCGTGATTGTTCAATTTTATTTGTCCTACGCTGAGTAATGTGTAGAACAATTCTGCGCCTACAAGTATATCAATTTCTGCCGGCTTCTGGAACTCCGGGTCTGCTAGAACAACGTTTCTCGGAATTTGTAATGAGTTTCTCTCAATTCTTTCAGATGGCAAAAGGTTAGTTATTCTTGAAGTGACTAAGAAGGACAAGTCCTTTGTAAAACGCTTATCTATTGACTGTATTGTTGTAGCTACGGCGGAAGAGATATGAGTCAATGCTTCATTAAATCCTGAGACCGGCACGTTGATTGTACGTTTGGCTAATCCCAATCGAGACGCTAGTTTTTCTGTTATAAAATTACTCTGTGAGCCCGAATCTAATAATAATTTGCAATTGTGATATCTTCCGGAACTGTCCCTTACTCGAGCTGCAGCCGTCGCTAACAATACCTGTGTCGACGTTACAGCTTGCAAACTTGCTACTTTCTGAATTTGTGTGTCATTGCTACTTGCATTATCTGATGTGGGTTGCCTCCCTTCTTTGGGGTGAAGCAACGTGTGATGCCTTTTTCCGCATTTTCTGCAGTGTGCTGATTTGCACGCACTGACCAAATGATACTTCCTGAGGCAGTTGAAGCAGAGATCATTTCACTTAACTGCCTCAGTCTTTTGTTGTATGTCTAAATCTCTAAATTTCCACAAGTCTGTATACTATGGTCTCCTTTGCAAAAATAACCATTTGACTTTGATTGTGTTTGCGCATATCCCTGCGACTTGCCATTCTCCGGGACAGCGCTCGGGGTGTGGACGAATGATCGGTTCATTCTCTTCTCTACGGTAGTGTTCTCGATAGACATGTTCTCTAACGCGTGACAAGGGTTTTTTAGAAATTTCCACAGTTCGTCAATAGACGGCATCGTTGTTCCGGTAACCGAGTATTCCCACTCTCTACGCGTCTTTCGGTCCAATTTAGTCGTGATCAAGTGAATTAACATTGAGCCCCACAAGTCGGTAGGCTCATTGAGCGCTTTCAACGCACGAATGTGCTTGAGCGCACTATCTGATAAAATTCTTAACCCGTGGGCTGATTCTCTGGTTAAAGCTCTAAGTTCCAAAAGGTGCCGAATATGACCCTGAATAATAGCTCTTTTATTGTCATACCGTTCTCTTAATATTGACCATGCGACCGCGTAATTGTCCGATGAAATTTCTATGGATCTTATTGTTTTCATGGCTTCGTCCTTTAACGAAGAGCGCAGGTAGTTCAATTTTTGTACCGGCGGGATGCTCCTGTTGTCATGAATCAATGACTTGAACGTGTCATAAAATCCTAGCCAATTCTCGTATTTTCTGTTAAATGAGGGAAGTTCGATTGAGGGAAGCTTAACGTGTGAAGCTACTTCGTGTGGCATGGATAGACTTTGTACTGACGCAACAGGCGACGCACTCGTCGGCGTCGTTAATTCTCTTGAGATGTTCTGTGCGCGACCGATCACTTCAAAATAGTTGTCTTCAAAGGAAGTGCGTTCTCGCAACTGTTCTTCTTCTTGTTCGGTTAATATTTCTATTTCCGTCTGTATATTCCCGTATTGATTCCATGTCTCTTTGATTCTTTCCATTCGCTCTTGTAGCTGATAAGCAGCGGTTTCCGTTGACATATTGTCGAGAAATGTTCTAAATCGCGTGACATGACTTTTGATAGTTGCCCGCTTCTGAATAAGAACACTTTTTTGAACCTCGCTCATCTTGTCTTATGTTGCGAATGCAGTGCGAAAGAGATAGCGGTTAGGGATAATCTTTGAAGGAAGTATTCCAAAGAGGGATACTACTGGTGTCTCAAAATACAATTTACGCTCACCGAATGCCGCCCTGTTTCGTTGCGACCCTTGGTTCGGGTAGTTCTGCACTTCTGATAGCAGCTCGATGTCGTCTCTGCAGTGGTTGAGTATCGGCTTCAGATCGTGCGATCTCTTATTGATCGTGTGTCCCTTTGTAACTATACGAATCATTCGCGATTTCACACTTCATTGTTGTCTATGAACTGTTCTTACGCGATCCGGCTCGAAGGACCAATTTTATGTGCGCGTCCGTTACTGAATTTTTACTAACGGGTTTGTCCGAACGCAGCTATGCGTTCTTATCCACGTGCAAAGGCGATTACGTGGATTTCGGTCGCGAGTTACACGTGGCGACTTCTCTGCCTTTAGAGTAAGAGAAGCCTGATTAGGGGTTTTATGAGTTTTTATTAACAAAAAAACTGTTTCTACACTTTACAAAAAATATCGCGTGAGTAAGTACTTGATGAATACAATTTGCCTACTAAAACAATTCTCTGATGTGTCTCGCCCGAGATCTTAGCCGTAACTGCCCAAAAGACGAACGTGTAAAACGATCTCTTATGACAACGAAGTATCGAACGACTGGGTGACGCAATACACTGCCGCCAAAGAACGATACGTCGAAAACGAAACGGACGCAGCACCGACAAAGGGCAGTGCATGATCGAGAGTGCGTCCGACCCAGCGTGAAGTCATTCTTTTTCGGACCACGGACGATAGTACACTTTACGCGATAAAAGGGTGCTTTGTTTACAAACGTTGCATCAGTCAGTGACGCACGTTATTGTATATTAAAGTTCGGTCTGAGTGTTGCTATGCGACGTATCAGATCCCTTTGATGCGAAACAATATGCCGCCGCTGCGCACGTGTTCGCTGTTATTAATACGCGTCCGAACACATTACATGATATAATAGTACTCATTACATTACAATTCCATTTACTTTCGGTTTTTTCTGTTTTCGCCAAGTGCGCAATATCTGATATTTATTGACTACCTCAACTTGATTAAATTTATGAATTTGCTTGTTCCACAGGAATTACAAAATTTCCTCGGAACTTACAGTTTGTACTTTTATGGGCAATCATTCAACTTGGGATAATATTGAACTCTACACCGAAACGGGTGCATATTTTATCTTACCAAAACCAGGGACGGCCATAGATGTCGATTCAAATTTGTCATAAGTATTAATTAGTCTTTGTCCCAATGTTTACAAGCAAACGTGATCATTCATTGAGGACTGCGTCTTATGGAGAAATATCCATATTAATGTTGCCATTGCGGTACAGATGCACCGCTTCCTGTTACTGCAACCTTGATCATCGAATATTTACCCACTTTTTGCAGCCTATTAACGACGATCTTTTCTGCCGCCGTAATATAAAAAAAATCTCTTCTCAGCCGAATTAGGTGGGCGTCATCTCCCACGAAGACATGTCAGATCGCCGGAGCATCTCCTGCACTGACCCTACGAGAATCAACTGTAGTAAAGTTCTTCGCCGTTTCAACCGCGTTTCCTTCCTACTCTGGCGTCGCATCCATTGTGCTCGTCGTCCGTTATGCAACTTGTAGCAGAAAGGAAGGAGGATACGGTTATACCGTTCCTCACAAATGTTCACTATTTCGATCGAGTAGAACCGTACCATTGGAAGATGAAACCTGACCTCAACCCACACGAAACCATCACTTGATGGAAGAACGTGTTACTATGGCGAAATTGATAAAAGTGCAGAGTGGCCTAACGTATATATCTCTAGCCGGAGTAAACTAACCAGCTGTGATGAAGCCGCCATTATTTTGGCTATATAAGTGTCCAACATTGTTTGGCACCTTCCCTTTTCATTCCCTTTCCGTGCCGAGACAAACAGACAAGAGCCGCGCACGCAATCGCGACCGTTCAACAGCACAGTCACGATCGAAAAACGTTTACGACGGGTTGTGCTGGTACCACTGGAAATTCGGCGCAGATTCACAGAAATGTGCACCTGGCTGCACATACCACTCGGGAAACGAAGGGGGCAGTGGGTAATGGCGGTTGCCGACACCTGCCCTACAGCCCGCCGCCTTTTTGTAAACAACCAGGAATCCAAAATTCAATTCCTAGTCGACACGGGAGCTGATCACTGCGTGTTTCCCCGGACAAAAGTACCTGGGCCACGACAGAGATCAAGCTACGAACTAACGGCAGCAAACGGCACACCGGTGGCGACATACGGCTTAATCGCTCTCAATCTCAACCTCGGGCTGAAACGTGATTCCGCCTGGAATTTTGTAGTGGCCGATCTAAGTAAACCCATCATTAGCGTAGATTTCCTGCATCATTTCCGGTTAATCGCGGACATCTATGACCGGCAACCCTTAGATCAAACCACGAAGCTAACCGTGCGGGGTCAGATTACAAAATTCACAGGCGACGCATTCGCTGTAAAAACAATAACTGGCACATCACCATACCACCAGTTATTACAACGATATCCGGAATTAACTCGACCACAAGCGACACCAATGGAGGCAAAATATTCAACCAAGCACCACATCCAAGCGAGCCCAGGACCACCAACTTTCAGCAAACCGCGGCGACTGGCTGCGGACAAATTGAAAGACGCATGAAGCGAATTTCAGACCATGCTACGTATGGGCGTAATTCGGCCTTCGAAGAGATGCTGGTCCTCTCCCTTACACATGGTGCCCAAAAAGGACGATGAGTCGAGACCCTGCGGTGACTACCGCGCGCTTAACGCCAGGACAGTACCCGATAGGTACCCTATCCTCGAGGATTTCGGACAAATACTGCGAGGGAAGAACTGGTTCACGAAAATCGATCTAGTTCGACCATATCACCAGATTCGTCTCCCGGCAGAGGACATTCAAAAAACAGCCATCACCACACCTTTGGGACTCTTTGAGTTTTTATAAATGCCATTTGGCTTGCGAAACGCCGCACAGACATTTCAGCGGTTCATGGACGAAGTGCTACAGGGCATGGATTTTTGCTATAACTACATCGATGATGTCCTAGCAGCATCTTCATCCGAAGAGGAACATCTACAACACCTTCCACCGCCTGAAGGACTACGGTATCCTAGTCAACGCAGCCAAATGTGTCTTTGGGAATCCAAAAATTGCATTTCTTGTACACGAAGTCAGCAGCAAGGGCAGCCGACCAACACCCGACAAAGTGACTTCCATCCAAAACTACTCACAACCAGGAACAGCCAAGGAAATACGGCAGATTCTGGGTATGCTAAATTTCTATAGGAGATTCATACCCAGAGCCGCACACATGCAAGCACCACTCCACGGCCTACTACAAGGCAACCGAAAAAGAAAAGCACCTTTGGAGTAGACGAGCGGCACTATACAGGCATTTCAAGCAAGCAAGAACGGCCTCGCAGAAGCTACCCTACTGGCACACCCACAACCAGGAGCACAACTCATCATTTCCACGGACGCATCGGACAGTTCGGCAGGAGCAGCTCTACAACAAAATTCCGAAGGGACTTGGCAACCTCCGGCATTCTTTTCACAAAAATTCAAATCAGCAGAACGCAAATACAGTGCGTACGACAGGCAACTTTCTGCAATCTACAAGGCCATCAAACATTTCAAACATCAAGTGGAAGGCAGACCTGTCATCATCCACACAGACAATAACCCCCTTACATTTGCATGTCAACAAAAATTGGAAAAATTTACACCCAGACAGCCACGATACTTGGACTTAATTGGGCAATTCACCTCAGACATACGTTACGTCACAGGCAACGATAACGTCGTAGCAGATGCCCTATCGCGAGTAGAAGAATTAACAACACCCTTCGATTTCCAAGCGCTAGCGAAGGAGCAAGCACTCGACAAAGAACTGCAAACGTACCTACATCAAAATTCATCAAATTACATAATTAGGCCTTATCTAACGGAGATATTCCGACGACCAGCATTCGAGGCAATACATCGTCTTTCTCATCCTGGTATAAAAGCATCGGTGAAGTTGGTCAGACAACGATACGTTTGGCTAGCCATGAAGACCAACATTAGAAGATGGGCCCAAACGGGTTTGCAATGCCAACGATCAAAAATTTCCCGTCACGTATCTGTACCACTGGGAAATTTCATACCACGGTCATCCAAATTCGAACACATACACCTTGATATCGTCATCATGCCCCCGTCGAACAATTTTAGATACTGTTTGACCTGCCTCGACCGTTTTACGCGTTGGTCGGAAACATTCCCGCTGGAGGATCAAGAAGCGACGACGGTCGCGCGAGCCTTCTACGCGGGCTGGATCTCTCGATTCGGCACTCCTTTGACGATTACAACAGATCAAGGACGACAGTTCAAGTCGCATTTGTTCAAGCATTTAAACAGCTTGACAGGGACGACACATCTGCGGATAACGGCATATCACCCATCAGCAAACGGGATGATCGAGCGTTTCCACCGACAACTGAAGGCAGCCATTAGTTGCCACAACAACACAAGCTGGACCGAAATACTACCCACGGTCTTGATGGACATACGAGCATCCTGGAAAGAAGATCTACAGGTAACAGAAGCAGAGCTCGTTTACGGTGAACCATTGCGCCTACCGGGAGAATTTCTGACGCCTCAGGAACCCAGCAACGAAAACACGAATGCTGCAACAGACCTCGTCCAGGAACTACGCCATCACTTCCAAAAATTACGGCCGACCAAAGCAAGCCGACACGGCGGAAAACCAACTTTGATTTTCAAGGAACTCGCTACAGCAAGTCATGTGTTCGTTCGACGGGACGCACCCAAAATATTATTACAGCAACCGTACGCGGGACCTTTAAAAATAATCTAACGTTTTGAGGGAACATTCGTCCTTCGCATCAGAGACCGGGACACCACCGTCACGGTGGACAGATTGAAACCAGCATACAGCATGGCGCACGAAACGAAGAGTGAAGATACACCTCAGCCAATACCTTCGAGGGCGTTCACAACCCACGAACGCGAGGGAAATACAGCACTCACACCGACCCTGGCGGAACCAACATCGAAACCATTGACGACACGATCAGGAAGGCGTGTCCGATTCACTGACCGTTATCAAACCGGATTCGTATAGCAAAAATACTGACAGGGGGTTGCTGTGGTGCCCTGGCACCAACACTGCAGTACCATCAAAATCTTTCAAGTCATCTGTAAGAACACATCTCCGGCCTCCAATATGATCTTTAGAAGAATGCACACTCCGCACATCAGGCCTCGTTTTAAATACCTGCGATTACTGCTATATATTACAAATCAACGTTCAGCGCCTACTGTCGGCCACGTCACCATTGGTCAGCGTCGGACTACTCTTTCAGTATAAAAAGGGCCGGCCGAACAGTAGCAAAACACATTCGCTCTTGATTTACTGCAGTCCACACGTACAGTCGACACAACAAGCGGCGGCGACATCAGAGGATCACTGGAATGGCAGTGCACCTTTAACCAGTCAAGATAATCACACCTGAACCTCAACAATAAAGGAATCACTAAGAACAGGGTTACAACCACAGCAACATCCTCACAATATCTTCGGACGAGCCTCTCGTATAATTACGATTAGATGTACATTTTCAGAGTTATTAACCATCAATTTTTCTAGTTGAACAATTCTATACTATAAAAAATTAAATTTTTGCAAGAACGTGTGATTCTTCCGACCATCTAGCTGCGTTTAGCATTAGTTCTTGAAGCAAACAGGTCTAATACAGGTTTACCAAATCGTTTTTCCACTAATCAAAATCCGTAATTTGCGAGTTCCCATTCTGTGTCCGCATTCAATACTCTTGATTGGGCATCTGCTTCCTTGTTCTCTTTCGACGGATTGTGTGCTTCGTGATTTCAATGAACGTATGCTGCAATTCAAAATATCACAGGCAAGTTTATGCAACTGGGGAAACTGAGTCCCATCCATCCTATGATTATGTTCTCGTAGTATTATAAATTCTAAGAAGTAATTCACAGTCACTATGATCTGCAGCAAAATACTGTAAAGTTATGAACGTCGCTATCAACTCTAAGGAGTTTGTATGCAAGAACCTCCCATTCTGTTTCCAAGAACCACAAGATGTTTCGCCGTCATAAAAACGCCCTCCAGCCTAAGAGAGCCGCATTTACCATTGTTTTAAATGCTATCCTAATTTTACGATATGTAAAAGGAAGGTGTTGCTGCCACCATTGAAACTCCTCAACTTTCTCCACTAAAAGAGACACATCACTGCGGGAATTACCGTTATTTCGAAAGAGAACTTTCGTCTTACCTCTCTCTAAAATTTTACAATGGGGTACCCCATGTTCCACTGCAGGACATACGACTATTTGTAGTCTTATTAATTGTGCAAATTCCCTGAACGAGCTGAACGAAAATTACTTTTCGTATAATTAGTGACAACACCGAGAGACAAAAGCAGTTTTTCAGTTGCTTGGAGATTTTCGCTGCATTCTCCGAAATTTTCCCTAACACACAAGAAGTCATCCGAATAAATAATCGACTAAAAATGTTTGTATTGCAGCCTTATAATCCCTGATTTCTCAATTTCTTTAAATACAAACGGGCTTGAACACAGCCTAAATGGAAGAATAGTAAATTCATAAAGCTTCCCCTTACACGAAAATTTCAAAAACTTTTTATAATCTTTATGTATCAGAAATAAAAAGTACGCATCCGTCGAGTCCATGGAACTCATGAAGCAACTCGGTCACATTAGCTTACATACCTATCGAATATATTCCATCTTGAATCGTGCTCGCTCGATAAAGGTACTAAGTTCCTACAAGCTGAAGATAAATCTAGAAGAACCATCTAGTTTCGGGACTAGAAAGGAACTAGAATTGAATTAACCCTGCATAGGATGTTATTGTAACACCAAGAATTTCACTTCAGACAAATTGCGGATGGTTGGTGGCTTGTCGTGACGCATTCTTGACGAAAAAGGTAATCTGTATCTTTTTACACAGCTTTGATTCTGCTGTTAATTCGAGCTCCATGGCTTTCGATTTTTAGACTTATTTTGCTCTTCGTGCTTCGTTGAAGTACTAGGTTTATTACTAGAGTGTTATAGCAGCGATTTTTTGGGATATCTGTATTTGTTGCCGATCTGAGTCGTTGATTTCGATGCAGACGGGTACTTGAAGTTTACCTGTTGGGAGCTCCTTGTAGCTTTTTTCACAAAAGTTTGAGACTTCATCACCTCACCCAGTTTATTTACAGTTTTTGTCTCCCTTATTTTCTTTCCTAGTTTTCTTCAAACACACAGGAGACTGATTCGATCTTTTCTAACATCGAATCGAATGTAACAAAGTTAGTCAAAGTAATTTTTTTCGCAACATAACCCCAAATCTTTCATCAGGAGCTTTGCCTATGTGTGTATTTCACACGTCGTATTTTACACACGGGCGGCATTCGACACTTCGGACCCCTCTTCTTAATTGTCTCAATAGTAATTCAATTCTCTGATGCCTTCGAAGTCGAAGCATGCCTCATACTACGAGGCGTAAAACAGTCATCTACTCCACATTCTTTTAAGATTGACCGTATCCATTTACTTAAGGTTTGCGATGACACAACTCCGTGAGATTTGCGTGGCGATTTAAATATTTATCCTACCGCTTATATTTTTAGTCATCTCGATTTACCTCAAAACTGTACTAGCGGCGCACAATTCAGGTTTATCCCTATAGAAGGGCTACAATAACGGTTGAGCTGCACCAAGTTTCGGCGTTTTGATGTCATCCGGAATTTGACTTTGTATCTCCGATTTAGAGATCCAAATATTATTTATCGAGATCAGAGGGAATATTTGTACTCTATGCGCCGTTCCCAGTGCTAATAAAATTATTGTTTATCCGTTGGACGCTGGAGAGATAATAATTCCAAAGGGAACAATTTTCCCATTTTATGTAACACCATTTTTACATCCTAAATCGTATAATATTTTTGTATACATGGTCTTACTTTAGAAACGCCCTTCGAAAAACGAGAAACGTATATGATGTGTGACAGATCTTCCGAGACTATCAGAATGATAGCGACCCTTGATGAATTTAATGATCCACAACAGAGTCCTCTTTCGAATTTTTCTAATAGGAAAACCAAAACATCTGAACAGTTTGATATAAATGGGTCTATACCCTTTTATAGAGAGAACTGCCACCAACTTCAATACACAGTTAGATGGTTTGATTGTAGCTTCTGACAATGGAGATATCAGAATCTGCATTACCGATTCTGATAGATTCCTTCTTGAAAACGCAACCCTCATAATTTGGCGGCAACCAGGATAAGGTTCGAGGATATTGGGTGTCATTGACCGCTGAAAATGCGAAACAAGTAAATCATTACCTGGTCCAAAAAATAGAGGACCTCCGTTTGCCAGTTTTGGAAATATGGGAACCATGTTTGAGACTTCCATAATGGAACCACGATAATTCCTGTCGAGTTTCTTTGATTATCTTTTGTAAGACCTTAGGTATCACTGCAAATGGTGGAAGGGCATAAAATTATTTCTCTGCCCAGTTTATGGTAAAGGCATTTATAGTAAAAGCGCCAGGATCCTTCAGCCATGCATATTATTCTCTGCATTTAGTTTCGTGCGATTATTTGATCTCTATACAGCTCTGTGAAAAGTTGTGAGATCTCCCATAAAGGCTCCAACATTTTCTTGGTACCTATATTCTTCCTCTGAAGTAGCAGTGGTTCAATAACTAATCCCCAGCCTGATAATGCCGAACCAGCTAAATTATGCGTGATGGAAAAGTACTTGCCTCTTTTAAGCGAACCAGCATTTAAAGATGCTGCCACCTCGGATTTTAAATTAGATGCTTCGAGGACACATTCTCCTGGACGAGGTTGTTTTTTCCAACCACTCATCCTTTACCCCCTTTTTCTGACCTGTTTTTAACCAGGTCTTCCAGCGAGAGGTAATGCGACAATATAAAACCAAGTCATTCTGCATGACAACTACGGCAAACTTTTCCGAATCATTTCAATGGGAGTCGTAGACGCTGTGTAAGAGGGTGCTAAAAGCACACGGTGTTCCCAAGCTGTCACCCATCGAAGTACTGATCGTGCTGATTGTTGCTCAACTTCGGCGATTAGCCGAGAATCGGTACATTTAGCAAGATTTTGCCGTCAGTAAAGTAGATCCCGCTGCGGCGTTTTCTGACATGCCATACACATATCTACATATCTGTACCTATTTACACATGATGCTGTGATCAGCAATAACTTTGGCTCTGTCTTACCTCTCGTGTAAGCTCAGCCGTAAAAAATAAATTCGATTATTGTCTTATCTCTCGTATAAACTCGATCGTTAAATCAGAGTTATGGGTTATGTATTTCATAACCTCAACTGGAAATGAATGCTCCGTCAATACTATTTCCTAACATACTTGCTATATTCGAAACATCTAGCAGTAGATGAAACGGATCTGGCACGATCGCCCTATTTGAAGAATTTTCAGATTCCACCATTGCATTGACCGATGCGTGCTGTTGAAGTACATTCGTCCGATCTAATCATTTCTCAGGCCTTTTCAATCTTTTCCGAAGGTCTCCAGTTTCCTTATCATGTGAAGACGACTTGTCTTATGTTTGCCCAGGATATTATTCACAAAATTCACTGAAATCTGAAACACTTATTTCTCTGGAGGTGACACTTTCGACACGAAAACGTCTTGACGAAGAAGACCGCAGGTAGGCGCCACGGGCACAAACTTCAAGTTTGTGAGAACTCTAAAAGCGTGACATTGAGTAGGTCGGAGAAATGGTACTATATTTGTAATCTCGAAGGCGAGCCTCGAAGTATAATTGACGTGTCATCCCTTGTGGTGAAACAAGTGGCGGCCCTTTTGTTTTCCCACGCTAAGAGTAAAGTGTACCTCTTCGATGTGCTGCAGTGGATTTTTTCAAAATATTGGCTTTTTATCTCATCATGCAATTCTTTTCTAATTGTTACGATCGTTTTGGTTAAGTGGCGGTTGAATGTAGCTAGTTCTTGAACCAAGGCATAAATAGTATGGTATCAATCCGTAAATTCATGATACCCCTGAGCACCAGGAATTTTGTATAAAAACATTTTATAGAGATGAATGGAAATTTTCAAAGAAACACGTAGATCAGGTCACACTACTGCTCTGTTAGAGAGATTGATAGTAAGGTAAAATATTAGGAACATAGCCAATATTCGAATCGGCTAGAGTAAAAACTCTGGTATCCCAGTTCGTTAGCTTGTTTGGATGGTATGTGATGCATGAAATTCGACGCTTAAATTTCACACATATTTGTAGGTCCTTAATAAAAGAAATCAAGATTTTGTAATTGATATTTTCCAAAAAGAGGCGTTAGCGTATTGGTATTAACTATTGTAATTAGAGTTTCTATTTCCGAGTCGAAAGAAATATACCTGACACTATTTGTAGACCGATACTCTTGTAAGTTTTCTCAACGGATTTGTACATTTACTTTGTATATCTTACAACGGCAGTAATGCCTAGAATTCTTCGTTCTCCACATCACACTAACTTCGCCATATGGATTTCGGTTGTAGCGTCTTCCCTTCCAATTTCCTATTCTTATAATTATTCGTTTCAAAACCTATTTCTTCAATCAGTCTATCGGTAAAAAAGAGTTAAACAAATCCGCATTGTCTTTTATATTTGAAGATATGTGTCGTCATGTAGGTTTTCCCCCACATATAAATCGTAAACTTGGCAGTACTTCTTTGGATCCTCTGCACAGTACCCATTTAGAACTCTCTGCATTTTCCGTAGTTCCGCTATCGGTTCCACTTTCATTATTTATGATTCAAACTTTTCCGCTTCTCACACCACTTACTTCGTTACTATCTTGGCCGCTAGATTCGTCCGTTTTATTGCTAAATGCTTCGTGTATATAGCTAATTTGCTCGTTTATCAACCAAGAATCAAATCCGCCTTCACTTGAACTTATTTGATTGCTAACCATGTTTATAGAGCTCAGTAGCTTTGAGCGTACTATTCTCACTGCCAAAATTGTTTTAGACTAATATCAAGTTCAGACTAACTCTAAAAATTCAGGCCTAGGCGGGTTCAGGAAAACATTTAAGATAACAATATGTTATAGCATATCGAGAACAATCATTTAGAGTTCGAGGATACCAGAGCGCCGTACTGGCGCCTCTCGAATGGTTGCAGGAGACGCCCAGACGTCATAGCGACGCATCTCGAGTGCAAGGGGTTAAACATCAAGCGGTGGGGATGTTGCATTTTGCGTGTGGGCATACCCGGATTTGTTTCCTTTATGTGATAATTCGGCTTTCCTACTTTAAGTTATCCAAAACCGAATGAAGAGCAGGATTTCGCAGCGATGGAGAGAGGAAAAGAATATTTGACATGGAAACATCCCCTGTTTGTTGTTCCGTAAGAACCCTGTTGTTTTCTCGAAATTGGGTGACCACCGATTGCGCGATGTTCCACCCAATGCGTGCCGTTCCAGCACAAAATGCATTGTATAAATTATAAGGCCCCATGTATAAATTACACCAAGTTTTAAGTCGTGGGAATTGACATGTATACCCGGTCGCCAGACGAAAAAGGAAATTAAGTATTACCACAACATAGAGGCCCATCCCTAACGATTCTGAAAGTAACAGTCATTGCGTTTCAAGCTCATGAAATGTCCTTTCTCTTTGTACTTATCAGTTAGGCTTCAGAGTTTGACCCAAGGCTGTGGTTTCGTTCCGTTCAGAAAATGGAGATTATGGATAGCTTCCCCAGTGTCCGTCAATGAAGAAGGAGTATTGTCAACGAGATACTTCCCCACGGATTGTCATATTTGGCACAGGATTGTGCCCCACGGTGTCGACGAGGATGATGTGAATACAATTTAGTTACTTTCCTGCACATTCCCAGTTCGACGTCAGATTCAGCAACAGTTCCCAACCAAATTTTTGCTTTGCTCCCAATGTCATGGTTGGTATCGCCTTTTTCAATAAGATAAGATGTTCTTGTTACAAAATACCATTTATTTGGGGATTGCAGGGAACAGTTCTTTTGTTCCCATACTTTTTTTTCATCAAAGCTCATTTCTTTTCTCAGATACATACAACGTTTTGCGCCACTTCACAAAGACGTGCCACTTCATCTGTGTTGTGAGTTTTACTGTAATTACATCGTCCATGACATTTTCAAAAACATTAATCTGGGGCTCTAAATGGCAAACTGCTCCATATCCTGAGAAATCGTCTTTGACCACAAGCATATATACTGAGCGAATTGTAGAGCTCCACACTGATGTTACATTTGATTTGTTCTTCTGAACAGAATCTTTACAAATCGTCCATAAAAACACACTTCTGACCAAATAGTTATTATTTTCATTTAAATATAAACCTGTTGCAGAATCACCTTTAACCATGAATTTAGCTGCCGGATGATTGTTATGAGTCCGACTCACAGGCCATACATACATATTTTTTAATTTACAATGCACAGGTGGACGTTTTACCCTATATTTGTATTTTTATAGGATGGCTTTATGAACACTATGCGAACCTGCGATCGTGTTACGAATTGCAACAATCCCAATGTTTCATTTCCTTTCACTTTCATTTGTTCTTGGGATACAAATATTTATCATCGTTTGCCATGAATTTCTACTATTGAGATTGGATCAGATGGAAGCTTCTCCGGTTTATTCGAGTGATCAACATATATGTTCGTATTTCGTTATCTGGCGTTAAATACTTTTACGCTGACTCTTTCTTAACCAATAGTCTTCTTAACTTTATTATTGACAATGGTTATATTCTCGGTCCCGTTGCGTTTTCATGGTCATTAAGTCACGTTCTATGAATGCTTAATGGCAGTGAAAATATAATATATTATCAGCACTTTATGCTGTCTGACAATTTGTAGTGTTGGTACAATCACCTGGACCATCCAAATCATAAATTCCGACATTACAGGCTACTATTATCCCTTGTCCTTCTATTTGACACTTTTGTTTAATATACTCCCGTTCGTGGCATCTATACTGGACTGTCATATCTTTTCTTCACATCTTATGAAGTTGTCTCACATCCGTTTGCACATTAAACCGAAATATATCTGCTTCGAGGGAATTTGGCCTACCATCATATTCCGGAGCCACTAATACTATCTGTTCTAACAAAATTTCCGATAAATCCTGCGTTACCAGAGGCGATGGAATTTCCAACCGCTTCAGATGTTCAAATTAAGTTGAAAAATCATTTATAGTTTTAGTCGCAACTGATTTCTCTCCGATTGATTTATTAATACTGTCTCGTACCTGAAGTAATGCGTTAATGTCACTCATATGTGTGGACAAACTATTTCAAGGTTAATACTTAGGTCCTTATGGGAGTGAGTTACTTATTAACTCAGTATTTGTTAAATTAATTATGCACAGAATTCACAGTTCGTTCCAATTCTCCAAGGTTACACATGTTGGTTTTATTGAATGATTCAACTTCATTCGTATGGCAGCAATAATCTCTCTCATGTTGGCTTTTTTGTCATTTGCCGTTTTACTACTTCGTCGTTCAGCTTTCATTAGGATTCCATGCAGAGTATATCACATAATAATAGTCGCGGAGCACACTATTAGAAATTGTCGCCTATCCGACGGCAAGCGTACTCTTGTTTAGATCTGGACTTCTCGCGCGAAAGGACGGGGTACCGTTCGGTATTGCCAACACCTGTATAACACTGACAATCCCGTGGGTCACTTTAGTGCACTAATCTCAACGAAGCTAAAGATAGAACCGTGTACCTACATACGAAATGTAATAGAGGTCTCGAAGTAATCTCTGACTACATGTCGCAAAAAACAGGAATTTCGATTAGCGCATAATCCAGACTACACGAGTGGTACAAGTTGCAGTTTATGTTCTATAAAAAGAAGCGGACGCACTTCACCGGAAATTCTCCACTGCGCCAGCGTGAACGAGCTGGTGTCAATTGATTTGTGGAAGGAGGTAGGTTGGAAGAGGATTAATTTTATTTTTAAATCAAAGTATACATGAGTAATTGTTACAAGTAATAATAATATTAACATTCAGATATACCATATAAGTATACGTAGCACGTCATGGGCCTTGGTTTTCATATGTATTTGTCAAGTCAAATGTAACCCGGCTTCTCTTCAGTGTCCTCTCGCGTTGCTGGGTACTATTCTCTCAGCCGAGACGTTCAATATAGTAAGTAGTTCGAAATTTTAAACGCCACGTCGAAATTTAAATGGTGAACTATCCTGCATATTGGAGGTTCCATTTCACCGCTACTCCACCCTGTTTTACACACAACGTTATTTTTATAACTGTACATATTGTATCCTAATAGATCCGTTTTTTTTTTATTTTTTTTTAATAATTGTTAGAACGAATCTTTTATATTGCCAATCTGTTTCATGCTAAGGAGTTTCTACACTAATTTAGAGATTATTTAGTGTTTGGCTTCATCCCTAGCGTAGCGGACGCCTTTATCAAGCTACGTTAATCTGTAGACCAGCGTTTAACACGATTATATGAATCCTTCGAATGTGACAGTCCTACGGGAAGAGTGAATTCAGCTGAAAGAGTTCGCAATAATTGCAATACAAATATAAAATTATAAAGAATAATGTAAGAATACTTTTGAAACGGCATTGAAATAGTTTTTTAAGCCGCCCGGTTCTGTAGATTACACAAGATGATCAGACGGAGAGATCATAATTATTGTTGGACTCCATTTCACTTGTCCACGATTTCTTACAATCCCTATATTTTGGCACCGATAACAGCTGGTGACAATGAGGGTCACTTTAATGCAGCATTGATCCCATTGAACCCCGACTATGCCGATTTTACTTACAGCTTCAAGTTCTTATACAGGAGCTTCTCCAACCGCAATTTTGTTTGCTGAAGCACCATCTCGTTAGGAGCTCATGCTTATCATCATGCTAGATCACCACCAGACACCCTAACCGAATTCAGGTCCACCAGGGCTTTAAAAATACCAGTTGCTCCCGTTATGAGTCCGAGATGCTTAATCCCGGTGTCAAATTTCTCCTGTACATTTCCCATAAGTAAGTTCTCGCACAAGGCTTCCTTAACATTCTTATTAAAGGTCTCTTATTTATAAGCGTTTAAATTTGGCTGTTATTTACCTCAAGCATTATTCTTAATTACAGAATGTTTGGTGATGCAAGTGATACAGCCGTATTTAGAAGTGACCCATTTCAGGGCGTGTACTTATACTACCTTCTTAAGTGTGGGAAAATCCACGTGTAGCGCATGTATCCTTTCTTGCATGCCTCTCTCTGGGTTCTCGTTGATCATGCAGGCACAAGCACCGTCCGCTTCCGGCGCCTCTTTTAGAAAACATTTGAGTTCAGATATCTGCTTTCCGAACATGAGAATATGTTCCTGCAAATTGCACGTTCTATCTCGATGGTCTCAAACTCTGCTCTTAAATGCTTATTATCAATTTGCTCTTGCTGCATTAAACGAATCGTCCGATTGGCCTGGATCTCCTCATTGTGCTCCGCGTATCTATTACGTTCCCTAAGATTATCATACAAATTCCCCCCTATTCCCTTAATTATTGCTTGTGGTTGTATCATTATCATTCTCTGTGTCAGGAACAGTTTCTTGGCTATCATTACCTTCTTTCTGCAAGGATTGTGGCTGCCTTCTGGCCACACTAATAACAGCCCGTGCGTTAGAAAGGGTGTCATGGCTTCTTCGCAAGCACTTAATTCACTCCACCACTGTGAAAATCTCCAGTTTCCTGATTTTATTTGTGTTACTGGATTCTATCAATAACTGGGGCTTGTCATTCACTAAGTCATCTGTACTAGATGCAGACCTCGGATTCGTCTGCGGTGCGCTAGCAATAAGCTTCTCCGCAGCTTTCACCCGGAAGATGTTTATCTCCCCCCTCCCCTTTCCCGTTGCCGTGCAGGCTCCCGATTTAATTTAACCCAGCATTGTTTGTCTCCATAGACTCGATATTTATTTTACTTCGTCTTGGTGAATAAATTAATTTTAAATGCTGTTTTGTCCTAAGATAATTCGGGTGCCAATCCGACCCAGCCACAGCCACACTACTACCCGCCCCGATAAAAGGACCCTACCTGCGGAGTTGGAGGAAGCAGATAGGGGTTTAGTCCACAAGCCAATCCTATCCGACTGAAAAAACTCTATGAAGAAGGTTAGGACATTTTACACTAATGCCCTGGAGGGCTTTTATGCGTCGTGATGCAAAACTTTTTATGTGAGCCCTACTGTATGGGCGACACACAATCCGCACCAAGCTGGAACCACACCTCAGGATAGACGTTGCAGCGATTAACTCTGACGTCCTATGGGTATGAGGAAATACTGGCTAAGTAATCCTCTTCAGATACGTCAAAAGTCCTTGGCTTCAGCCCCCCCCCCCCCCCCCAACTCTTCCCCGCATTTGCTACGTACATGCGCAAGACTGCAACTACTTCACACTTTGCATGCGGTTTCCAGCGGTTCTATACACCTTTAGCCACAGAGGCATGGTGGAAACGTGTCTCGAACATACGGTCAGCAGGTCCCCCCCCCCCCCCCCCCGGCCTGTCTACGGTAAATATCCCCGCCGTCTGACCACACCTCATACACACTTCACTCACGTTGCTATGGTACACGGGTTCGCGAAATCGTCTCGGGTACATGCAGACCCTTTGCGGTAGTCCTCCGGAACCTGGTTGGCAGGGAGCGCTTTTTCCAGAAGGTGCACCGCTTTTTCGAGAAAGAACACGTGGTCGTATAAACAGTATCACTTTTAAATTGATGTCACTGTGGTGAAGGGGGCTTTTTGAAAGCTAGTTTGAAATGCACAGTTATATCCAGCCACCGAACATATGCCTGTGTATATATGTCCTATATGTGTGATGTATCGAATCTTCTAGAGACTGGAAAAAATGTGCATGCCTGCATGTGTGCCTTAACCAAGGCAAATTAAATCTGCAAATCCTCTGTATATAGGTTGGCAGGACATTCACTGAACCAGGGCATTTAAAAGCGACAATATTACAGAACGGAAATTCAGTACAGGAAGGAGAACATCCTAAGGCGGAACAGAACAACAATGTTCTCACCCTGTTTACGAAAGTACGAACAGTGTAAAGCTGGTGCGGCCGAGGACATTCCTTGACAGAATATCGTCCGAAACGCGAGATAAGCTAAAAGTCAATCGTTCAGTTAACAAGACAAGGAATGCATTTTTTTATTGGCTGCGAATTATAAAACACTCGTTAAAATAATGTAAGCAGGAACTAATCTTGATATTCCTATTGTGTACAACAAATCTGTAATGCGCACCTGGAGTTCAGAAATAAACTCACTATAATCTCGGAACTTATTCGGAGCAATATTGGAAAATTATAATATACCGGCAGGCAGCCGGTGCGCCGGCCAGCCGCACGACAATCCCTCCAGTGCCACGCAGAGGAATAAATTTATCGGTGTACGTACCAATTAGCTTACCGCAACTTCATGCATACGTAGCAATCGTCGAACGAATTCACGTGCTTTACGAGGATATTCGCGAACGACGCACTGATTCAACAAACGCATGTCAGTGCCTTTCCGCACCAAAGCTACTCTCCTAAGGCCATGTGCATGACGTTCGTTACTCGCACGTGGCAACAGTGTCGCGTACGCTTTGGACACAGAGATATGCTTACAAACTCAGAATAGTACTAACGAACTCATTGTGAACTGATCGCTAATAACGATATTATTGGATTCGCCGAACGCTGTTGATTCTGTTGAGTACAGCGCGCTGCTATATAAATTAAACACCTTTAGCATTATTTATTTGTGCATCAAAATATCAACATCTGTATAAGCGCACTCACCAATTCATACAACTTTACAAATGTAAGTCCCACACTTATTCAACTGTTTGATTGCCAGGAGTATTTAAAAGTACTGTGTCGGATTGCGTGCGTGACAGGACCCGGCAGCACGTTTTGTTTCGAACTATGCTCCAAACAAGTTTAAACACACAGTCAAATGAGCATTGCAGCCAACGACCTGGCACTTTTCAACGCGAAATCTGCACAGCACGTAAACAAATTCTGGCCCTCACTTACGAGGGCAGTCCGATAAGTACTTAGCCTACAAAAGAAAAACGAAAATTTTGGAAAATTGGCGATTTATTTTTCAACATAGTCTCGTTTTAACTCGATACCCTTGATCCGGCGATGCTCCAACTTCTTTAACCCGTCTGAAAAATACGTTTTCTGGAGATCTGCAAAATAGGCCTCCGTGGCGGCGATAACCTCCTCATTCGACTCAAATTTCTGCCCAGCGAGTGACTTTTTCAAGTTTGGGAAGAAAAAGAAGTCACACGGGGCCAAATCCGGAGAATACGGTGGATGGGGCAGCTGTTCGTAGCCTAATTCAACGAATTTGGCTGTAGCTTGGGCAGAGGTGTGAGCCGGTGCGTTATCGTGGTAAAAGAGCACTTTTTTCTTCGCCAAATGGGGCCGTTTTTTCCTTAATTCAGCGTCTAATCGGTTCAATAATTCGGCATAGTACAGCCCTGTGACTGTTTTGCCCTTCTCCAGGTAGTGTATGTAGATCACACCTTGTGAATCCCAGAAAACGGTGGCCATCACCTTTCCGGCCGATAGGACAGTCTTCGCCTTCTTCGGAGCACATTCGCTGGGCGCAGACCACTGTTTCGACTGTTCCTTGGTCTCTGGTGTGTACCAGTGGATCCACATTTCGTCGACAGTCACAAAACGACGTAGAAACTCTTTCGGATTGCGCTTAAACAGTGTCAAACACTGCTCTGAAGTGGTCTCACGGATGCGCTTGTTACGGAGTGAGCAAACGCGGCACCCATCGAGCAGAAAGCTTTCTCATGCCCAATATTTCATGCAGGATATAACCCACGCGGTCTTTTGAAATGCCTACTGTCTCAGCTATCTCGCGCACCTTCAGTCGGCGATCTGCCAATACGAGATCATGGACTTTTGGCACGTTATCCTTCGTGGTAGCTGTTTTTGGGGCACCTGGGCGTGGCTCATCAAAAACTGAAGTACGACTACGTTAAAACTCATGAAACCAATTTTTGACGGTCGCCATTGAAGGAGAAGAGTCATCGTACACAGCATCCAAGCGCTCTTTGATTTCGCTGCGCGATTTCCCTTCCAAAAACAAGAATCGAATCACCGACCGATATTGCTCTTTTTCCATTTTTGCAAAATCCGCGGACACGCCAGCTTTCACACGCGATCAAAACAAAACTACAAATCCAATATGGCTGAAATTTTGACAGTAGTTGTCTACGAGAATGTACTACACGATAGTAATTTTTTCTGCGATAGTGGCGCCATTAGGCGGTGAGGCTAAGTACTTATCGGACTGCCCTCGTATATAACAATTACGTAAATAACACAGCTATCGATGACTCGTGTTCGATTAAATTATTTGCGGATAACGCAGTAATGTACTCAGCGTGCATCACTTGACAAACGCGTATTCGAAAGTACTTCATTTGGGTGATCATCTTGTTCCAAAATTGGAAGTTTCTGGTGGATCTATCCGAAGCATAAGCGGTATATTATTATTGAACAGACAACCCATTCAGTGCTACGATCGACTGTCGATACCATCCACGGGGTGTTATACGTTGGCAGTCAAATAAATACTTAGCCGACAAAAGAAAAACGAAAATTTTGAAAAATTGACAATTTATTTTTCAACATACTCTCCTTTTAACTCGATACACTTGATCCAGCGATGCTCCAACTTCTTCAACCCATCTGAAAAATACGTTTTCTGGAGATCTGCAAAGTAGGCGTCCGTGACGGCGATAATCTCCTCATTTGACTCAAATTTCTGTCCAACGAGTGACTTTTTCAAGTTTCGGAACAAAAAGAAGTCACACGGGGCCAAATCTGGTGGATCGAGCAGCTGTTCGTAGCCTAATTCAATCAATTTGGCTGCAGCGACGGCAGAGGTGTGACCCGGTGCGTAATCGTGGTGAAAGAGCACTTTTTTCTTCGCCAAATGTGGCCGTTTTTTCCTTAATTCGGCGTTGAATCGGCTCAATAATTCGGCATAGTACAGCCTTGTGATTGTTTTGCCCTTCTCCAGGTAATCTATGTAGATCACACATTGTGAATCCCAGAAAACGGTGGCCATCACCTTTCCGGCCGATAGGACAATCTTCGCCTTCTTCGAAGCACAGTCGCCGGGCGCAGTCCACTGTTTCGACTGTTCCTTGGTCTCTGGTGTGTACCAGTGGATCCACGTATCGTCGACAGTCACAAAACGACGTAGAAACTCTTTCGGATTGAGCTTAAACAGTGTGAAACACTGCTCTGAAGTGGTCTCACGAATGCGCTTGTTATCCGGAGTGAGCAAACGTGGCACCCATCGAGCAGAAAGCTTTCTCATGCCCAATATTTCATGCAGGATATGCCCAGATTTCATCGCTGGATCAAGTGTATCGAGTTAAAAGAAGACTATGTTGAAAAATAAATCGTCAATTTTCCAAAATTATCGTTTTTCTTTTGTAGGCTAAGTACTTATCGGATTGCCCACGTATATACCAGGTTGTTCAATAAGTTTTGTCGTTCGATAAGAAAAACACAATGTTATGGTTCAAAATACACTTTATTATTCAGTATAATCTCCCTGAACATTAATGCACTTACTCCAACGATCCTCCAATCTGTGGATCCCATCCCTGAAGTGAGATTCCGGAAGGTCTGCAAAATACGCTTCAACAGCCGTCATGACCTCTTCATTTGACGAAAAACGCTTGCCACGCATATATTTTTTGAGTTCTGGAAACAAATGGAAGTCGCTGGGGGCCAAATCTGGTGAATACGGCGGATGCTCCAACAATTCGAACTTAAATTCATGGATTTTAGCCATTGTCAAAATGCTCTTGTGACACGGTGCGTTGTCCTGATGAAAAAGGATTTTTTTCTTCTGCAAACCGGGTCTTTTTTCACGAATTTTTCCCTTCAACTGGTCCAAAAGGTTGCAATAATGTTCAGAATTAATTGTTTTACCAGTTTGCAAGTAATCCACAAATAAAATTCCTTTCGCATCCCAAAAAACTGATGCCAGAATCTTCTTGACCGATTTCTGGACACGAACTCGTTTCGAAGCCGAACAACCAGGTTCACACCACACTTTAGCCTCTTGTTTTGATTGAGGATCATGGTGATAGACCCAAGTCTCATCCATAGTGATGAATCGACGCACAAAATCCACTTTATCCTTTTTAAAAGCTCCAAATGTTGTTGAGAAAGCCGCATTCGAATGTGTTTTTGTTCAATTGTTAGCTAATGCGGCACCCATTGTGCACACAGCTTTTTAAAACTCAAAATTTCATTTAAAATATGACTCACACTGCCTAATGAGATGTGTAGAGCCTCTACTAAATCCCTCTCAGTCAATCGAAGATCTTCCAAAACCATATCCTCTACTTTGGCTACGATTTCTGGTGTTGATGCGGTTTTTGGACGTCCTTCACGTGGATCGTCTTCAAGGCTTGTACGACCACGTTGAAATTCAGCAACCCATCAATCTACTGTTCTAATTGAAGGTGAACGTTCATTATACACTCTTAACATTCGTTCGTGAATTTCTTTTGGTGCTACACCTTCCAAAAATAAGAATCTTAGCACTGCACGATATTCAATTTTGTCCATTGTCGAAAATACTGTGACACGGCGACACTAAAAGGCTTGTAAACAAAGAATGAATTGACTGATTGAAATTAACCTTCACATACGCTGATAAGAAGAGTGAACCAACAAAACAAAAACAAATTTGGACTAGTAGCAACGCCCTCTCTTATCGACCGATAAAACTTACTGAACAAACTGGTAATACTACACTGATAAAAAAAATAGTAAGACTTTTTCATAAGTTATTTTTCTTAGGTAGCTAGCACCCCAAGACACATATGTAACAATTTTCATGTCAATATTTTCAGTAGTTGTTGAGATACGCTTGTTTGTTATAATCTAAAGAAGTGCTTTCAGAAATTTTCAGCATGAATGGAAAAAATCAGGAAAAAATTTTGCTACAAAAATGAAATTTCGGCTTCCGACAAGCTGAAAATATGTAAAATGGGCTTTGGAGATAATACACTGTGCAGAGAAAGTGTTTGTGAGTTGTACAAATTATTGCGAGAAGCCAGAGAACGCGTTGAAGATGACGAAAGATCTGGGCGCCTTTCGACATCTACCGATGGAAATCACGTCAAGGAAATGAAAGATCTGGTGCTCAAAAATCGTCGATTAACAATTACAGACATTTGTGACATGACCAGGACACAATTTGGGCCGATTCACTCAATTTTCAAAAACAAATTGGATCTCAGACGAGTTCATGCTCGTTTGATTCCAAAAACACTCAATTTTTCCGAATAAGAGCGGCATGTTAACATCTGTGAAGAGATGATTTCCGAATACCAGCCGGTCATGCGACGTGTTATTAAGGGTGATGAGACGTGGATCTACACTTACGATCTGGAAACAAGCGACCAGTCGAGAGAAAATTAAAGGACCAAACGAGCCCGTCGAAGGCGTGATGATGTACTTTAAACATCTAAATTTTGTAATACTCGCGAATGAGACGTCTATATAATCGTGATCGAAGTGCGCCCGCCTTCGGCGGGCTCGTTTGACCTTCTACTTACATGACGACTCGTTCTCGATATTACAAAGCGTTGATGTTCAAAGTACATCAGCTGATTATTTTATTATTTTTCTGTTATAAAAAATTCAACTTTATAACCTCGTTTTTATTGTTTTATATATATGTTGCAGTGAAACACCGAAATCTGGAGAATGCCGACTTTCACCGGTGAATGTCAACATTTACATAGTCGCTTGATGTACGTCCGAAATATTTGCTAAATACCCTTATTTCCGACTTGCACCGGTAAATGTTGACAATCACCATTCACTAATGGTGAATGTTGATTCAGAACTAACCATTGGCTTCACAACAATACCTTTCTTACGTGCACTGTGTTTCATTCGACACTCTTTGAATAAATTTAAATTCAACATTACAACTTCATATCTAATATTTTTGTATTTAACTTGCATCTCTTTAAGCATACGTGTTCTTCCTCCGTGGCCTACTCTGGTGTGAGTTTCATATAATATACTGTACAATTCTTCATTGGTAACATAATACTGTATCTTCGTTTCCCCTAGTTTTAATGGTACAATTAACTTCTCTTCATCATTAATTTTTAAAACATCAAAACGTTTTAATCGTCTGTAATTCAATGGTGTGTTGCATTTAATTTTTGCAGAAACCCCTTTAGAAAGTATTTTAGAATACTTTTGTTGAGAAAAATAAAAATAATTGTCTTCTCGTTTACCCGCAATTAATGCAGTTAACTTTTTATGAAAAAGATCACGATTTACTACAGTATCCATTTAGTATAAATTAGGGTATCGGCAAAAGAAATAAGAAAACGTTGCTCGCGTTATCAAAGCTTGCATAAGACTGACAAAGCTGATTAACTCCAAGCAGAAAAACGGATTTGGCGGGAGAGAGCCTGTCGCTTGTTTTTTGACTCTTCTCTTTTGGACTTCCACCATATCTGTGATTGTCGACACACATCAGAGAGGGTCCGAATGTACAACAATGTAATGAAATTTTCGATCTTTCACCGACGTATTTGGTATCTGTTGACATTCACCGGTGAAAGTCGACATTCTCGAATTTCGGTCATTCTCGGTAACACATACGAGGGCAGTCCGATAAGTACTTAGCCCACAAAAGGAAAACGAAAATTTTGGAAAATTGACAATTTATTTTTCAATATAGTCTCCTTTTAACTCGACACACTTGATCCAGCGATGCTTCAACTTTTTCAACCCGTCTGAAAAATACGTTTTCTGGAGGTCTGCAAAGTACGCCTCCGTGGCGGCGATAACCTCCTCATTCGACTCAAATTTCTGCCCAGCGGGTGACCTTTTCAAGTTTGGGAAGAAAAAGAAGTCACACGGGGCCAAATCTGGAGAATACAGTGGATGGGGCAGCTGTTCGTAGCCTAATTCAAAGAATTTGGCTGTAGCTTGGGCAGAGGTATGAGCCGGTGCGTTATCGTGGTGAAAGAGCACTTTTTTCTTCGCCAAATGGGGCCGTTTTTTCCTTAATTCAGCGTCGAATCGGCTCAATAATTCGGCATAGTACAGCCCTGTGACTGTTTTGCTCTTCTCCAGGTAGTCCCAGTGTAGATCACACCTTGTAAATCCCAGAAAACGGTGGCCATCACCTTTCCGGCCGATAGGACAGTCTTCGCCTTCTTCGGAGCACACTCGCCGGACGCAGACCACTGTTTCGACTGTTCCTTGATCTCTGGTGTGTACCAGTGGATCCACGTTTCGTCGACAGTCATAAAACGACGTAGAAACTCTTTCGGATTGCGTTTAAACAGTGTCAAACACTGCTCTGAAGTGGTCTCACGGATGCGCTTGTTATCCGGAGTGAGCAACCGCGGCACCCATCGGGCAGAAAGCTTTCTCATGCCCAATATTTCATGCAGGATATAACCCACGCGGTCTTTTGAAATGCCTAATGTCTCAGCTATCTCACGCACCTTCAGTCGGCGGTCTGCCAATACGAGATCGTGGACTTTTGTCACGTTATCCTCCATGGTAGCTGTTTTTGGGGCACCTGGGAGTGGCTCATCAAAAACTGAAGTCCGACCACGTTGAAACTCGTTAAACCAATTTTTGACGATCGCCATTGAAGGAGAAGAGTCACCGTACACAGCATCCAAGTGCTCTTTGATTTCGCTGCGCGATTTCCCTTCCAAAAACAAGAATCGAATCACCGACCGATATTGCTCTTTTTCCATTTTTGCAAAATCCGCGGACACGCCGGCTTTCACAAGCGATCAAAACAAAACCACAAATCCAATATGGCTGAAATTTTGACAGTAGTCGTCTACGAGAATGTACTACACGATAGTAATTTTTTTCTACGATAGTGGCGCCATTAGGCGGTGAGGCTAAGTACTTATCGGACTGCCCTCGTATATATATGTATACATATAACGCATATTGAGACCCTTAGATTCCATTTTCCGGAAAAAACAACTTCAGCCAGTTCATTCTCTTTTGACCTTAAGGGTTGGTTAAAGAAAGTGGCAAACAGTTGGGAAGGATTCTACTATCCCGCTGTTGATTTTGTGACGTTAATATCAACACCTTTCCAAAATGCTGATCAAGTGTATGCGTGTCTCGTACTGTACGCTGTGAAATCTTCGCTTACGCCACTTTTTGATAAGACAGTTTTTATCCATCTACTGATGGTTTGTTTGAAAGCCCTCTTATAACGATTCTTAAAGGTAATCAACAAATTGTCGCATGTACTTTTTAAAGGTTCGGTGACACTAAAATATCTCTCTACCGTACTAGCAATGCAAAACCGCGGTTTCTCCCTGAAAAGGGGCAAAATTAGTAGCGGTTGTTTTACTCCTTTCTTAGAGGTTTTGATAAGATCCTCTATTTCAACCTCCGAGCTCTCTTTGGATTTCTTAATTTTACTCATTTTTATGAACGATCTGTCTGAATTCTATGGGCTATGCCTAATGCCAACAAGGTCACTAACTTATATGTTAATTCCGATAACTGTAAGGATGCAAACGGGTATAATTTTTCCAAACATTTTAAGACTACTTTCGGGTCCTATTTTCTATCAAACTTCGGTTTAGGAGCCCGGCTTTTGTACACTCCTCTAAAAAACATGTTTATCAAGAAACTTGCAGATAAGTTCTTTTTGGCTATCAGTGATATTGCAGCTCTCGTTGAATTTAGTGAGCCGTACGACGCTTCTGCTTCAAATTTTGTCGAGAGATACTCTAGCAAATCGGTTTCTGCGAAACCATACGGACAAAGATTCTTTCTTGCTCAAAACTGCCTCCAAGCCCTGATGAGTCCTAAGTATTGCTTTATGGTGTCCTCCGATATTGACGCCAACCTGATTTCTGTCGTTGGAAGCGAGAGATTCTTTGTTGTAAATGCCGTCCTGATAATTTGCCGGCAATCAAGGAGAGCCTGCTGGCCAGACGGTGTTGTCGCGTTCTGCAAGGGAAAAATAAGAGATTCCTAGATAGTCCGAACACTATGGGCTCTTCCACAAGAAGAGAATAAAAGTTGGGGAACCAAGGCGGTGATGTCCAATATGGGATGACCAGAATACCGCATGCTCTATCTGCAATCGTCTTCTGTAGAAACCTTGGTATTAGCACAATTGGGGGTGAAGCGTAAAAGGATTTTCGACTCCAATCAATTGTAAAAGCGTCTACAAAGGAGCTTTCAGGATCTTTAAACGATGAACAGAAAATACGACGTTTTTCGTTCGTTCTGGACACGAACAAATCTATTTTGGGAGCTCCCAGTTTTCTGATTATGCTCTGGTAAGCCTGTCCTGCTAATTCCCATTCGGTGTCAGTGTTGTGTAACCTCGATTGCCTTTCCGCCTCAGCGTTCTCCTTTGATGGGATATACCACGGATGGATTCAGATGTTTTTAGACTCGCACCAATGCTAATTTCTCCAGCCAGGTTACTTAAGCGGGGATACTGGATTCCGCCAATGCGAATTACATAAGATATTGTCGTTGTATTGTCCACTCTAAGGAGGACGTCGCAGTCCTGAAGTTCACTCGCGAACGTTTTTAATACCAAAAGCACGGCCAGGAGTTCTGGGTAGTTAATATGGCAGCTCCTCTCCTTTGCAGGGCAAAACCCATGGGCTCCCTGGCCTTCGCAAAAGGCACACCAACCTGACTGAGATGCACCTGAATATATGATTTTTGATATTGGTGTACTATAAGAATGATGAGAGACGACATTATATTTTGCCTGCCCCACGAGAAATCTTCCTGTAAATGTTCTCACAAATCCATGTATGCTTCGTAATTGCCGTCATTAAGGAGTAAGGCTAAGAATTTTCCTCTCTCGAGTCGCTTAGTATAAAGTCAAACATATTTAATAGCTGGTCACGTCGCTATTGGATTACCTATGAACTGGGCTAAAGCCCATATTTTTGACCTTTGTGTGCCGCTAAAATCTTCAATTACTTCTAAAAAGTCATCTGTTCCGAATTTATAATGAAACACAGGAATTGACAGGTCCTACTAGGGATTAATCTACTTTTGTTTTTATTTATAATGAACCCTAGCGATTCGGGAAGATTTATTGTTAATTGAATATTTCGGCTGCATGACGAATAAGTACCACCAATACATAAGAAATCATCTATGTAAAACACCGATAGGAAGCCGTTCATGCGTAGGAAGCTTGCTACGGGTTTCAAAACGTTTGTGAATATCAATGTTGCTGTAGACAAGCCAAACGGCAGGCAGACAAACTGATGTCAATATTCCGTTAAACGAAACCTGAGAAATTTTCTGCTCTTCTCGTGAATCGGAATCAAAAAATAAGCGTCTTGAAATTCCACATGGCGCAGATAGTCTCCTTTCGAAAACGTTTTCGTGGCCAGTCTAATATCTTCTAATTTGAAATGTTCCGTCCTAATATAACCATTCAGTTTCTCCAGGTTTAATACAAAGCTTTTCGTGCCGTCTGGCATGTCCACTAGAAAGAAGGGCGAGACAAATTGACCCTTTTCGCAATTACAAGAGCGAATCGCACCAATATTCAATAAGTTTTTAACAGCTTACTTAGAATCCTCCAAGCTCTGAAAAGCATCGGAATGGGCTTGGAGGTTCGTTGGTTTGAATTGCAGACACCATAAATTCGATTTTGTAGCCTTGGATACAATTCAAAGTGAAGCTACTATCTATGAGAGATTTTCAACCTTCAAGAAAGTTCTTTAATCCTCCTTCCATTTTATTTACCATTAACCCTTCTATCGGTGATCCGTGTTGTAGCGAGGTATTCTGGAGTGGCTCTGGTAGGACGAATACCCCGAGTTCCCCTTGGGCCTACTCGTCGACCTGGTTCTGGAGAATTTGAGGTTTGACAACTGCTTGATTCCAATCTTCGATAGCCGGTGATCTTTGAAAATGGGGTTTCCAGTTGAAATGATTAGAAGGTTTCAATGCAACTCTTTTTGGAGCCACTTTAGGCCTCAGGTCTAAAGCGACCTTCTCAATCGACTTTGTCGATTTGACCTTTTCTGCTAAGTTGTTCTCGAAGAGGACTTTATCGAGTTTACTTTATTCTAGCACCTCTTTGATATTCTTCTCCATACCTGGCAATATGAAAGACCTTCTTGTCAGAGTTTGCTTATGGTGGGCTTCAGCAAGCAACTTGCCTGCGGCACAGAGGTATTTCAACAATTCGTCCTTGTCAATAACGTCCTCACCGCTCTCTTCGAACAGGAGCGAAATACCTCGACCAAGAGCTGTCATGGCTGAACCAGTAAGCCTCTGTAATTCTACAGCATAATTATCTCTTTTTATGGCTGTTTCCTCCATAGTGGCAGCCACCTCTGGATTAAGCACCTGAGCTTCTAGAAGTTCAATTTTCCGCTCGAGGATATGCAAGCAGCAGGTCCTCTTTCAATTCCTTCTTGACGCCCTGTGTGATTCAACTATACCATCTTGCCGCCAGTTCTGGATGTAGTACACCCACATTTGGCTTTTCCGCGCGCGGATCGTCTCCCAAAATTCTTTTAGTTTCCTCTTCGGTCGCTGCATCGACTTCATCGCCCACAGGTGCCGAAGGTTGATCAGTTGTAATTGCCAGGTCGACGGCAACACTGTTGCCCAACACACCTCTGACATCCTGTGTTGAGTCTTCGCTTATTGAAGACTGTGTTGCCCATCGAGCAGATTTAACTGTCTGTTACGCGCACCGATTCAAATGAGAATCGCGTTCTGTGTCGTCGATTCTACGAGGGTTGTATATCCTCGACGCGTTGTGCCACCTGAATTATGCGCGTTTTCTCACGACCGATTAGGGTGATGAGAATGATTTTGTTGTATGTAATAAGATAACAAAGAACGTATATTTTCTCTAACAATATATACAAACGGTTTTGGATACTAAGTTAGTTTGTCGTGTTACTGTAATGTTCGCGTGTTCAATGTTGAGTGTAAGTATTGTGTAACGTTGTAACGGAATGTTTAGTGACGCGTGTTGTCGGTGCGAGAGTTTTAATCAGAGTGCCCTTCTCGTCGTTTTGGAAGAATCATGAAGGAAAGGGCTCGTGCAAGTTTTTAGGAAAGGAAAGGGATTTGCCAATCAGGGAGGTTTTTGCTGGTGATGTTGTTAACCTATGGTTGGATGCAAGTTTGCTCCACCCATTGCGGAAAATACAGTATTTCCCCTTTTTCGCTGTTGAGTGGGACGACATGTGGTTGCAGCATGTCTTAGTAAAAGAGAAAGCGGGTATTGGGACTTGACTGAATATTGAAGACTAAGTGCAACGCTGAAGTAATAAAGATATTAGGAAGGTACTTGAAATGGTCACGGAGGATTAGGGAACGGAGTCGTGGATGTATAATGAATGCCTTGAAGGCTATTTTTGAGGAGTCTCGAGAGTGCAAGTATAAGGCTTTGTTTTGGGGATGGGACAGGACTCCGGGCGAAACGACTCGTTTTGAGAAGCGAAAGTGTGGTGTGTAACACTGGCGATAAGTCGCCTCTTTCTCTTACCGAGTCGACCGATTCGGCGGAAGCTCTCGTGTTGCCTGGACAGGCCGGGAAAATTAGTTTATGCCTATGCCACTCGTGCAAGTACTATCCTAATTTAATGAACGACATGTCCCACCACTCGTGTGGGCTCATCGCCAAAGTAGAGATCTAATGTATGTAACATCAGTCTTTGTTGCTCACCACGTTCCGGTTGATTTGGGTTGGATGCCAATGGTGAAAGACGCCGTGGCGGCGATGCTTCCGAACTAATCTGCAAATATCTCTCTAATTCATTTAATTTCTTCCAAATTCGTTCTCGTTCCTCTTTCCCTTCCGTTTGCCTTTTTCTTTTATGTCTTCCCATACTCCACAAATCACTTGAAACCCCGTAATCAGTAAAGGAAACCTGAGACAAAATTCTGAACCTGCGACGGTATCGCACTACAAAATGGTATGACAATAAACTAGGGTACGGGTAAAGAGGTAGGAGTGTCCCACTCTTTTGTTACTTTAAATGTTTGGCCACTTCGCAGTGCAACTGGCGATACTACGTTTTGTAATACTGAGAACGAGACATCATATAATTGTGCCAAAGGTGAGTTAAGACGAAAAAAATCGTGCCAAAATCGCTCAAAAATAAAGATAATATGGACAGTTTTTTTCGATTATCGTGGTATAGTGCATTATGAATTTCTTCCGCCGCGCCAAACTGTTAGCAACGAATATTATTTGAATGTTATGCATCGTTTGTGTGAAGCTATTCGCAAAAAGAGGCTAGAATTGTGGCGAGACAACTCGTGGTTTTTACACCACAGTAATGCGCTGTCGCACACTGCAGTAGTTATTCATAGTTATGTGGACCAAAATTTCAAGCCACATCCTTCCACACCCACCGTTTTCGTCGGATTTACCCCCGTGTGTCTTCTTTCTATTCTCCGGCTTAGAAAACCGGTTCGTTTTTTCGTTGTTTTGAATATTGGAAAAAACGTTTGCAAAAGTGTATCGTCGCCAATGGGGACTACTTTGAAGGGGATGAAATAAATTTATCAATTAAATAAGCCGTTTGTGTATTATTTGAAAAGTATTACTTAGTTTTGATCACCGTAGCACTTATGTAACGTGTCGTATCTGTCCACACACGCATCAGTAGGGATAGTGCAGATTGCTCTTGCACTAGATGGTTGGTCTTAGTACTTGGAATGTTTACAATATATAGTGAATGTGACGCATTCCGATTGGTCCTGAGAATTTGAATTTGCCTGAGCCATCTGTGGACATATACGCGATAATGAGATCGATTCGGGCTGGGACATTACACTTATAAATTAGTATATGTGGAGTATCTATATCGCCCTGCGCTGTTGCACATACACGGTAGACATTTTTGCTCCGTATGTTGCGTTTATAGCTACCATAGCAACAAGCGTATTCACAGTCAGTCATAAATGTCGCAATAAATGACCTTTTACTTAAAATCGATAAATAGGTGATTACCGAGCGGATAGATTCATACCGGGTGTATGAGTAAATACGTCAGTTTTATCCAATATATTAGGAAATAGTCACAATTGCTTATATTCACAGTACAACCCATTCGTCCAATTCCGACATATCAGAACCAACTTCGACAAAACGTCTCATCGAGTCTTTTCCGCGCCTTTATTGTAAGTAACATTTCACTAAATATCAGATCAGTCAAAAAGTTCGTGCGCATTTTTGGGACATTTTTACATAGTGTAAATAAAACACTATTTAACATATTAATCAATGATATTTTTTCCTCCATTATCCACAATTTCTCGCCATCTTACAAGTAGCTTTTTCATTCCATTGCTGTAGAAAGACTGTTTTGATGCAAAAAAACTTGATAGTTCGTTTTGCACATCCTGTTTAGAATTTAATTCTTTCCGTAGTAAAAAATTTTGTAAGGAACAAAATAAGTGAAAATCACTTAAGGCAGTATCCGGGAAATAAGCTGCGTGTGGCAAAAGCTTCCAATTCAATTCACTAATTTTTGGCAGGTTTATTCGACCCGTATGTGGTCTAACGTTATCAGGATGAAACAAAATTTTTTTGAAATTCACCAATTGCAGGCGTTTTTTTTTTAATCAATTCTGGGTTTAAACGACAAAGATGTTCACTGTAAACTTCTGAATTAATGGTTTGATTTGGTTCTAACAGATCATAATAAATGACACTATACTTATCCCATCAAACAATTAAATATATGTTTTTCGGATGTAAAGACACCTTTGCTGTTGGAATTGGCTGTTTATCTTTATCTGTCGACCACCTTTCTCTTCTCTGTAAATAATCCATTTATCGTCACCTGCTACTAAACTGTCTAAAAATGGCTCACTGTCGAAGCACAATAAAAGGGAAGTGCAGATGTCATTTCGCTGCTGGAAATTGACTTCGGGTGGCTAATGCGGTACCTACTTTCCAAGCTTGGATACTTTCCCAATCTGCTTTAAATAACGGAAGACTGTTCCATGACATGAATCCATCCTTTCTGCGGTCTGATCCATTGTTAATTGTGGCTCTAACTCCACAAGAATTTTAAGAACGTTATTATCAAAATTAATAGGACACCCTGAACGGGGTCCATCATGAATACTGCTTTCTCCAAATTAAAATTTTTTAACCCATTTCTTACCCTGATAGTATAATCACCGTGTACAGTATTAATTTTTATCGCTGTATGTTTGGCAGATTTGCCACGCAAAAATATAAATATAACACAGTACGTTTGTATTAATTATCGATATTCATCAATATCTCACGCGACGACAAGTTTCAACAAGTTCGACATCTGATTGGTTTTGTAGTGAGTCATAGTGAATCCCATGCATGCTATTAATGCATTCAAAGTAATGAACTGACCTGATACTTCGAAAAAACTGAAATTTGTCCGAACTTGGGCAAAAATGCCTACTCGCCACGGAATGCAAAAAGACCTATGACTCTCCGGTATAGGTATAATCCGGCAGACCATGGTCATAAGACAGCCACCTATGAACTGCAATAATGTGTCAAGCATATTCAAAAATGATCGACACAAGTCGGTATTATTGGAAATTAATGTATTAGGTGTACAACTTTGCTTCCGCCGTTTTTTTCCGAAATTCGAGGCTTTATTGTAAAAAACTGGTTATACGTTTATGATTCAAAGTATTGTTCATCGCTGGCCACTACTTTCTCCCATCTTTCGGGCAGCGTACGAATCCCGCGTTGAAAAACTGGTCATCTTTTGAAGCGATCCACGAATCGATCCAATTTTTTACTTCTTCATAACACCGGAAGTCATCTGGTCAGCCAGGCCGTGTGCCATTGATCGAAACAAGTGATAGTCCGAGGGAGCAACGTCTGGAGAATACGGCGGGTGGGGTAGGACTTCCCATTTCAACGTTTCCAAGTATGTCTGTAAAATCACTTTATCATGTCTCTCGTTGTATTGCGGCCGTTTGTCTTTTAATGCTCGGCTCAAACGCATTAATTGCGTTCGATAACGATCGCCTGTGATTGTTTCAGTCGGTTTTAACAACTCATAATGCACTACGCCGAGATGGTCCCACCAAATACAAGCATGACCTTGGAACCGTGAATATTCGGTTTCGTCGACGTGGAAGCATGGCCGGGATATCCCCATGATTTTCTGCGCTTGGGATTATCGTAATGAACCCATTTTTCGTCCCCAGTCACAATGCGAGAGAAATCCTTTCCGTCTTTGCCTTGCAAGCAGCTGTTCACAAGCAAACAAACGCCGTTCAACATCTCTCGGCTTCAACTTGTACGGCACCCAATTATCCTTTATATTGAATCATTACATGATTTTCAGGCGTTTTGAAATGGCTTGAATAAAACCAATGATATGCCAATTCGTAGTGCGTTTGACACGAGTCTTGATCAAGTAATGCCTCCAATTCTGCATCTTCGAAATTTTCTCTCTTCCACCGCCTTGCCGTTATATATTCGACGTCAAAATCACCGTTCTTGAAGCGTTGAAACCATCTACGTTCTTTCACTAATAGCGGCCTCACCATAGGTATTTGAGAGCATTCGATGAGCCTCAGCCGCAGATTTCTTCATATTAAAGCAGAAAATTAAAACCTCCCGCAAATGACGAGAATTTGGATCGTAAGCTGACATGTTTAATCGAGAATGACTTTATGATGCAGACACAAATCGACTAATATTTCGATGGCGTTATGTTTACAAATGCCTAAGCTTATTGTATGACATCTACGATCTATTTATTTCGACTACCACTTACCGCTACAGCCATCTATTGCAAAACGGCGGAAGCAAAGTTGTACACCTAATATTAAAAATCAACCTTAACACTATTCTGTTCTGCTACAATCCCCACCATCCTCTCCAGTTAACGTATGTTCCTACGTTGCTCCATCCACTAGGAATACAGAGCTCAACATGTTTCCATGCTCCGATTGACGAACTTCCGCTGTAGAAATCCGTATAGAAAAGAACTCATCATACACACCGACAGTCATCTACAAGGCAATACACGATACACCGTCGACGACACACAGCACGCTAAACCTACATCTACACCTAATTTAGCTTCACATCGTATACACATTGTTGTTGAAATAGATCCTTTATTTTATACACATCCGTTTTTATATTACTTAAAATAGTTGACGTAGAAGAGACGCTATGTTGACAGTTGAAAACGAAGTATTGTTCATATCCAATACACCGTCTTATCTAATATGACTATAAAATAAACAAAATCATAGCCAAAGGGGTTGCCTAAACGTCTTCTCACGAAATCAAATCAGTAAACTTTAATAACACGAACAGAGAGCATCAAAAATGAAAGCTATAAGGAGCATATTCGGCAGTCTCTTATAATTTTGTATTTTTATTCTATTGTTATTCTACTCTTATTTTATATTGTATTACGTGTTCTAAGTGTCGTTTCCGAAAAAGTGAATGAAACCAACAATACTTCGTAGTAAGTTGTACATTGTCGCTTTTATTTATTTATTTTTATCCATTTTGAGTTACACTTTTATATTTTAGTTTTTATTTTATCCATTATATATTTATCCCCAAAATGTCAAGACATTCGAAGAATGTAAATATATTATTAGAGCAAATAGGTGATATTGATGAAGAGTGTTCTGAGGATCATCAAAAAAATTGTTGTATTGAAAATGACAAGACGGAAAATTATGATCTAGTTGAGAGCGATTCGAACACTGATGTGAACGGAGAGAATGTTTCGAATGTACGTAGGGGATGAAAAAAGAAGGAGATTTTTAGTTAGTTCCGATAGTGAGAATAAAGAAGAGGTAATCGAAATTGCTATAGACGGAACTGTATGGCTAAGAACTAAAAGAAGCAAGAATTCCTGAAGGAGCACCTATTCACTATACTTTTATGGAAACATCAGGCCCGATAAGGTACAATAAAAAACATATTTTGAAAGGTAAAATTAGAACAGTATTTTCTCTGTTCATTGATAAGAATATAATCAAACATATAAGACAGTGCACAAAAACAGAGGCATTTCGATTGTTGGAATCAAAATAGGATTTATCTCCTGCGGAGTTACATGCATTTGTTGCAAATGTTGTTCTCGCATTCTTCTCAAATACTATGAGCAGGAATAACTTCACGGAGATTATAAGGTTTATTCGATTTGACGACAGAAATCAACGAAGCGAACGCTTACAAATCGATAAATTCGCTTTAATTTCTGAAGTTTGGTCCAAATTCATTGAGAACAATTAACACTGTTATAAACCAGAACGATATTTTACTATCGATGAACAATTGTTTAAAAAAAAAGCAAGGTACCAATTCACTCGTACATGCCCAATAAACCGGATAAATTTGGTATCAAATTCTGGTTAGCGTCCGATGTAAGTAGCAAAATATAATAAACCGCTATCCATGTTTGGGACAAGGTGAAAGGAGAGAACTTTCAGTTCCACTTGGAGAGTTTGTCACTTTGGAATTAGTAGAACCATATGCAGGATGTGGGAGAAATATAATCACCAACAATTTTTTTACAACCGTGTGACAAGCAACAAAACTTTTAGTAATGAAATCTACGGCTTCTGGAACAATTCGATCACTTGTAAATTGGCGAAATTGAAAAATAACAATATGGCAGGTTTCTCAACAAAATTATATCATTCAAATGATTGTACCCTGACGATTTATAAAGCTAAATAAAAAAGAAGTACTGATTCTTAGTTTAATGCATAACTCCGTACAAGTTGTAGAAAACGATACCCGTATACCGAAGACCTTTGTATTATATAATAGCACCAAATTTGGTGTAGATGTGACCGACCAAATGGGCAGAAATTATACGGTAAAGTCTAAATGTCGGAGATGGCCTTTAGAGATATTTTTCAATATCCTTGATATAGCCGGGATAAATGCATGGGTTTTATATAAACAAACTACGGGGGAAATCATTTCAAGACAAGAATTTTTATTTCAATTGGCAGAAGAACTGGTCATCGAATATCAAAATGTGCTACAGGTAGGAAAAGAAGATTCACCAACACCCGTCACAAATACATGGAGGAATTTAATACGTGAAACTAGATAGTATATTATTTATAAACAATAACAACACAATGAAGATACTTTCGTCTTTTTTCCTAGCCTTTCGTCGTTTCGCCGTTTCGTCTTTACGCCGTTTCGTATTTACGTCGTATCGTCTTCACGTCTTATTGTCAACTCCTTCCTAAGCAACAAAAATAACATAATTCAACAAACTCGTCACCTATGATACATCAATATAATAATGGAAGATCATAGGTGACATTTCCTCGCCAACTAGAGGACCCTGTATTTGAGATCCCACATACAAGTACAGATTTTAGTGAACGGAACACATGCCAGATAAGATATTGCAAAGATAGTAAGACTAACAAAATCTGTCTAAAGTTTAAAAAGTACGTATGCGGAAAATGGGCAACCGAAAAGTCTATTGGTAAAAAATGCGGTGAAAACGAATAAACTACATACTCATTATATAGTTCTGAATGAGAGAAACTTCGTATTAATAAAAGGTTTTATTTACTATTGAACTCTTCTTTTCGAAAAAAAATGAAAGAAAATTTAAATTGTTTATAAGAGTGCAACAAGTGTTGTAATTCCATAATCGTAGATTTATTGTAATATGAAATTTATGCACATCAACTAAGAATTATACTTCGAGGCTCGCCCTCGAGATTACAGTGTAGTACCATTCCTCCGACCTACTGATTGTCACGTTTTTAGAGTTTTCAAACAATTGAAGTCTGCTGGCTTGCGCCCGTTGCGCCTGCCCGCGATCTTCTTCGTCATAACGTTTTTCCGTGCCGAAAGTGTCACGTGCAGAGAAATAAGTGTTTCAGATTTCAGTGAATTTTGGGAATAATATCATGGGCAAACATAAGAGAAGTCATCTTCAGATGATAAGGAAAATGAAGGCCTTCGGAAAAGATTGAAAAGGCCTGAGAAACTATGAGATCGGACAAATGTGCTTCATAAGCACGCATCGGTCAATGTGAGGTTAGAATCTGAAAATTCTTCAGATAGGGCCATCGTGCCAGAGCCGATTCATCAAATGCTAGATCTTTGAAATATAACAAGTACGTTAAGAAATAGTATTGACGGAGTATTAATTTCGAGTTGAGGTTATGCGAGACATAACCCATAACTCAGATTTCACGATCGAGCTTATACGAGAGCTAAGACAATGGTCGAATTTATTTTTGACGATCGAGCTTATACGAGAGATAAGACAATGATCGAATTTATTCTTCACGGCTGAGCTTACACGAGAGGTAAGACAGAGCCGAAGTTAATGCTGATCACAGCATCATATATACATAGGCACATATATGTACATATATGTATGGTAAGACAGAAAACTCCGCAACGGAATCTATTTTACCGACGGTAAAATCTTGCTAAATTGATTCTCGTCCGATCACTGAAGTTAAGCAGCAATAAACACGGTCAGTACTTGGATGGGTGACCGTTTAGGAACACAGTGTGCTGTTGGCATTCTCTTTCCCTGTGTCAACGACTTCGATTGCAATGATTTTGATTGCATGAGCAATCATTTGCAATGATTCGATTGCAAAGTTTACCGGAGAGGAACCAGTTGTCAAGCAGAATGACTTGGTTTTATCTTATCACATTACTTCTCGCTGGAAGACCTGGCTAAAAACAGATCAGGAAAAAGAAGTAAAGGATGAGTGGTTGGAAAAAATAACCTCGTGCAGGAGAATGTCTTCTCGAAGTGCCTAAATTAAATCCTGAGGTGGCAGCAACTTTAAATGATGATTCGCTTAAAAGAAGCAAGTATTTTTCAATCACGCAAAATTTAGCTGGTTCGGCATTATCAGGCTTGGGTTTAGTTATAGAACCACTGCTACTTCAGAAGAAGGATATAGGTACCAAGAAAATGTTGGAGCCTTTATGGGAGACCTCACAACTTTTCACAGAGTTGTATAGAGATTAACCAATCGCATGAAACTAAATGCAGAGAATAATGTGCATAGGAGAAGGATCCTGAGACTTTTACTATAGATGCTTTTACCATAAATAGGGCAGAGAAGTAGTTTTATGCCTTTTTCCACCATTGGCAGTGATACCTAAGATCTTACAAAAGATAATCAAAGAAACGTCGTCAGGATTTATCGTGGTTCCATTATGGAAGTCTCAACCATGGTTTCCCATATTTCGAAAACTGGTAGAGGGAGATCCTTTATTTTTTGAACCAGGTAATGATTTACTTGTTTCGCCTTTTCAGGGGTCAATGCCACCCACTAGCCTCGAACCTTATCCTGGTTGCCGCCAAATTATCAGGGTTGCGTTTTCAAGACAAAATCTGTTAGAATCGGTAATAGAAATTCCGATATCTTCATTGTCAGAAGCTACACTCAGGTAGTACAACTGTGTATTGAAATTGATGGCAGTTCTCTCGAAAAAAGAGCATAGACCCATTTATATCAAACTGGTCAGACATTTTGGTTTTCTTATCAGAAAAATTCGAAAGAGGAGCTCCTTATGGATCATTAAATTTAGCAAGGACCGCTATCTTTCTGATAGTCTCGGATACGGCCAATCTTAAAAGAATGTACAGTAAATGACTGTTTTACGGCCTATAGTACAAGGCATGCTTCGACTTCGAAGGCAGCAGAGAATGGAAAGATCTGTCACACATATACCTTCCTCGTTTTTTAAAAGACGTATTTAAACTAAGACCTTGTAAACCAAAATATGATACGATTTGGGATGTAGAAACGGTGTTATGTTAAATGGGAAAATTATTCCCTTTGGAATTATTAACTCTCCAAAGTCTAATGGACAAAACAGAAATTTTATTAGCACTGGGAACGGCGCATAGAGGACAAACATTCTCTCTAATCTCGATAAATAATATATCGATCTCTACATCGGAGATACAAATTAAAATTCCTGATAACATGAAAACGTCGAAACTTGGTGCAGCTCAACCGTTATTGTAGCCCTTCTTTCGGGATAAAATCAATTGTGCACCGCTACTACAGTCTTAAGGTATTTTGAGGTGACTAAAAATATTAGAAACGGTGAGCATGAATGGTTTATGTCTCCACGCAAACCTCACGGAGCCGTGTCATCGCACACCTTAAGTAAATAGATTAGTATTGAGATAATTAAGAAGAGGGGTCTGAAGTGTCGACCGCCGCGCAGGTGAAATCTGTCTCTTCTGTCTTCTCTGCGTCTTTGACGAGAAGACACAAAATGCTGTCTTGGGTGTTGTGATAACCGTCACCACTTAACTCCCAAATACGAAGTTTTTGAATACATACATAGGCAAAGCTCCTGACGGACGGTTTGGGGTTGTGTTGCAAAAAAAAAAAGAAAACTGACTAACTTTGTTCCGTTTCGCTTCTATGTTAGAAAAGATCGAATCAGACTCAATTCTGTTTGGGGAAAACTAGGAGAGAAAATAAGAGACACAAAGTCTGTAAATAAACTGTGTAAGGAGATATAGTTTCAAACTTTTCTGAAAAAAGCTACAACGAGCTCCCATCAGTTAAACTTCAAGGATCCGCCTGCATCGAAATCAATGGCTCAGATGGGCAACAAATACAGATATCCTCAAAAATAGTTGTTGCAAGGCTCTAGCAATAAACCGAGTACTTCAACGAAGCACCAAGATCAAAATCGGTCTAAAAATTGAAAGCCATGAAGGTCGAATTAACAGCAGAGTCAAAGCTGTATTAAAGGATACAGGTTACCTTTTCCGTCAAAAGTGCGTAAGAACAAGCCACCACTCACGCGAAATTTGTCTGAAGTGTGGAGTTCTTGGTATTACAAAAAGAATTTAATAGGATGCTTGATATGGGTGCGATTGAAATGTGTCATACTATGAAGGGTCAATTCGATTCTACCTTCTTTCTAGTCCTGAAACCAGATGGTTCCTCTAGATGTATCCTCAACTTGAAGGAACTTAATACCTTTGTCGAGCCAGCACATTTTAAGATGGAAGATATTCGATCGGCATGTAAGTTAATTTGATCGAGTTGCTTCATGAGTTTCATCGGCTTGAAGGATGGGTACTTTTTAATTCCCATCCATAAGGATTGCAAAAAGTTTTTGAGATTTTCGTTTAAGGGTAAGCCTTATGAATTTACTTGTGTTCTGTTTGAGCTGTGTACAAACCTGTTTGTATTTACAAAAATTAAGAAATCAGTGATTTCATGGCTGCGATCAAAACGTTTTTTATCGGGCATTTATTTGGATGATTTCCTGTATATGGGAAAAAATTTCGAAGCGTATACCGAAAATCTCCAAGCAACTGAAAAACTGCTTTTGTCTCTCGATGTTGTCATTAATTATACGAAGAGCAATTTTAACCCTGGTACTCGATGTAAGTATTTTGGGTTTATCGTAGACCCTTTTAAGTTTACTGTAGAGTTACCTCCACAGAAACGCAAATCCTTAAGTAAATTGTCCGTGCGGTTTATAAAAAGGCGAAACAGCACGGTCAGGGAATTTGCACATTTAATAGGACCACCAACAGCCGTGTGTCCTGCAGTGGAATATGGGATGCTCCATTGTAAAATTTTAGAGAGAGGTAAGACGAAAGCTCTCGTTCGAAATAATGGTAATTTTGACAGTAATATGGCTCTGCCAACGCTGAAACAGCTTGTAGTTTTTTGGAAACAGGATGAGAGGTTATTGCATACAAACTCCTTAGAGTTGATACCTACGTTCGTAGCTTTAAAGTATTTTGCTGCAGATCTTAGTGATTGTGAATTTCTTTTAAGAATTGATAATACTATCGTAACATATCAACAGGATGGATGGGACTCAGTTTCCCCATTCGCATAAATCTGCCTGTGATATTTGGAATTGTAGCATACATTAATTGTGTATTTACATATGTACATAACTGTGATATTTGGAATTGCAACATACATTAATTGTGTATATACACACATAACTGTGATATTTGAAATTGCAACATACACTAATTGTGTATACACATACATAACTGTGATATTTGAAATTGTATCATACGTTAATTGAAATCACGCAGCATACGTTTCATCGAATGAGAACAAGGAAGCTGATGCTCAATCGAGAGTATTGATTGTTAACACAGAATGGGAACTGACAAACTACGCATTTCGCTTAATGGAAAAATTATTTGGTAAATCTGTATTAGACCTGCCTGCTTCAAGAGCTAATGCTAAACGCAGCTGGATGGTCGCAAGAATCACAGGGTTTTGCAAACATTTTTATTTTTGTATAGTATATAATTATTCAACTTGAAAAATAGAGGGCTTATACCACGTTGTTCAATAAGTTTTGTCGGCCGATAGGAGAGGGCGTTGCTACTAGTTCAAATTTGTTTTTGTTTTGTTGGTTCACTCTTCTTATTAACGTATGTGAAGGTTCATTTCAATCAGTCAATTCATTCTTTGTTTGCAAGCCATTTAGTGTCGCCGTGTCACAGTATTTTCGACAATGGAAAAAATTGAATATCGTGCAGGGATAAAATTCTTATTTTTGGAAGGTGTAGCACCAAAAGAAATTCACGAACGAATGTTAAGAGTGTATAATGAACGTTCACCTTCAATTAGAACAGTAGAAAGATGGGTTGCTGAATTTAAACGTGGTCGTACAAGCCTTGAAGGCGATCCACGTGAAGGACGTCCAAAAACCGCATCAACACCAAAAATCGTAGCCAAAGTACAGGATATGGTTTTGGAAGATCGTCGATTGACTGAGAGGGATTTAGTAGAGGCTCTACACATCTCATTAGGCAGTGTGAGTCATATTTTAAATGAAATTTTGAGTTTTAAAAAGCTGTGTGCACAATGGGTGCCGCATTCGCTAACAATTGAACAAAAACACATTCGAATGCGACTTTCTCAACAACATTTGGAGCGTTTTAAAAAGGATAAAGTGGATTTTGTGCGTCGATTCATCACTATGGATGAGACTTGGGTTTATCACCATGATCCTAAATCAAAACAAGAGGCTAAAGAGTGGTGTGAACCTGGTTGCTCGGCTTCGAAACGAGTTCGTGTCCAGAAATCGGCCAAGAAGGTTCTGGCATCAGTTTTTTGGGGTGCGAAAGGAATTTTATTTGTGGATTACTTGCAAACTGGTAAAACAATTAATTCTGAATATTATTGCAACCTTTTGGACCAGTTGAAGGAAAAAATTCGTGAAAAAAGACCCGGTTTGCAGAAGAAAAAATCCTTTTTCATCAGGACAACGCACCGTGTCACAAGAGCATTTTGACAATGGCTAAAATCCATGAATTAAAGTTCGAATTGTTGGAGCATCCGCCGTATTCACCAGATTTGGCCCCCAGCGACTTCGATTTGTTTCCAGAACTCAAAAATTTATGCGTGGCACGCGTTTTTCGTCAAATGAAGAGGTCATAACGGTTGTTGAAGCGTATTTTGCAGACCTTCCGAAATCTCACTTCAGGGATGGGATCCACAGATTGGAGGATCGTTGGAGCAAGTACATTAATGTTCAGGGAGATTATACTGAATAATAAAGTGTATTTTGAACCATAACATTGTGTTTTTCTTATCGAACGACAAAACTTATTGAACAGCCGGGTAACTCTGAAAATCTACACTGTAATCTCGAGGGCGAGCCTCGAAGTATAATTGAACGATCAAACGAACTTACCTGTATGTGAAGTTCGATCGTAATTATACGAGAGGTTCGCCCGAAGAGATCACAACCCCCCCCCCCCCCCCCCCCCCCCCCCCCCCCCCCAGAAGAATCCCATGGTGTTCCCTTTGACCCCCCTTTTTGTTTTTCCACAAATTAGAACCCATACAATTTTTCTTATAACTTTAAACGATATGACGAAGAAGACCGCGGGCAGGCGCCACGGGCGCAAGCCAGCAGATTTCAATTGTTTGAAAACTCTAAAAACGTGACAATCAGTATGTCGGAGGAATGGTACTACACTGTAATCTCTTCGGGCGACGCTCTCGTATAATTACGATCGAACTTCACATACAGGTAAGTTCGTCTGATCGTTCAATAATTGCCCCAGTATCTTCATTACTGTATGGAAAGGATGTCATACTTAATATCTCGTAATGTACCTATTCGGCTTCGGATCATGTTCTTCATTCTATGCGTGAACATATTTCTGCTTTACAGAATAAATGGCGTGATACAAAATAATGTATCATTGTTAACCACCGGAGGAATTTGAAAAACACACTTGCCATTTGTATATCTCCGAATGACACTATTACTTCGAAAACCGATTTTAATCATTAACGCGTTATGAATATTGTAGTTGCGAAGATGTCCGCCCCCCCTTTGAATGCAAAGAAATGCCAGAACCCAGTGGACACAATGACCAAGACTTTCTGCCTTCCTCCAAGTTCTCACGGATTGTCCAAAATTAGCGGCGTCAGACATGGCAACTGTTGAGTTGGTGGGAAGGGAAATTGTTTTAATAATGAGATACGATTTAGATGATTAGAGGAAATGAGAGTATATATAAGGTTTAAACTTAAACAACTCATGAAATGAATGCATACTGTCTACAGTTAAGTGAGGCACATTGGTGCGTTGCAAAATGGAGGATCAATCTCATACAAGTAAATTGTGTTCGGAAGTTTTTGAATTGAAGCATGAAATACGCAGACACGCGATTGGTGCCAGATGACCTCACAATTCCAAATATTCTTCAGTTGCAAAATAGTTTTAATTAATGAAGAATAAAATCGGAAGATCTGCACTTCGGAAACAGGCCAGGCTTCGACCACTTGCATGAATGTGTTCCCCTCTCCAATAGAATTCACTCACTGATAAAGGAAGTGAGAAGATGTTTCCCCGTCCCCACACTTACATTCGTCATCCTCGGTCCAGTCCCATCCCTTCTGCTTACTATAGAAGTCTGCGCGATTGCTACAAAATTTGACTGTGCAGTAATTTCCATTGATTCATCTTCCGGCTAAGCGTGCCGAGACGCCTCTAAAAGACGGCGAACAACGTCCGTCCCTTTATTGGGTGTTCCCTGCAGTAGCGATCGAATATCAGCAAATCAGTTGGAATCACCCCTGCAATAATTTAGAATGCATTGGTTGAGACCGTTGGATATGCTTTGGTGACCCTGAGCACAACTTTTCTCTAAGCTCTTTGAAGGTTATTCTGCGAGATTTCCTCAGTGAGTTTGCCCATGGACAAGATGCATGGGTAAATATTGGGATAAAGATGCCGCTATACAGCCAAATCATTGCTTTGTGTCCCATAACTCAAACAGCTTAAGCACGTCTTCTTAGCTATTAAACGTCCGGATATATTCGTCTCCCACATATTTGACACGACATGTCAATCAAGGTCTGGTGTGAAAGTGAACTCCGATGTACCTCATAATCCTCTTCATAGTTACACTTTTGCCATTTATTTTGATGACAGGTGATCTTTTCAGGTCATGATGTCCTTTTACAAGTAACATTTAGCACTTGTCTGCGGATAGTGTGAACTTTTGAGCCAAGCATAAACGTAAACCATATTGACCGCCGACTTTCCCGTCAATTCCAAATTCAACCTGGAGATACCGTACATAACAACCAGGAGGTTGTCAGCGCAATCTATTGCTTCGCTGTTTGCAACTCTCCCTTTCAATGTTTGAAGGAATTTATCAAAGACTAGATTGAAACAGCTGGGTCGATGTTCGATCCTTGAGGTTGTATTCTCGTTACTACTTCCTTTCGAGTCATAGTAGCTGGATAGGATCACCTGTCGGACTGCGAAGTAGTCTATGATCAATTTGTACAGATTTCTCGAGAAGTTCCTCAGCTTCAAGTTTTTGTAGACGCTAGGCCATCAGACATTGTTAAAGGGATCTGAGATAACGAAGCAAGTTCGATCACATATTTTCCTGAACCGTCGGATGTTGTCATCTGGAATTTCACCAAAACATCCTTGGTCGATCTCTCAATCTTAAATCCGTATTGTCGGTCGGAGCAAAATTGACTGTGTCCGAAGAAGTTTTTTTAGTCTGTGAAAAACAAATACCTCCTAGACATTCCCAGACCCCGATAGCAGACATATAGGTTACCTGGATTATTGAGTAGGGTCAATATTCACCCTACATTCCTTTGTTTTGGGAACTTTCCCCCCGCCATTCATTCATTATAGAGTTTCAACAGCGGTTCATGGAGCGAGCCCAGCGATCGCCAAATCATGTCTGTCTTAATTCAATTCAGTCTCGGACATTTCTTACGATTTAGAGTCAATATTGGTCTCTGGAGTCAATATTCGATCATCCGCTCGAATAATACTTTATTCCAAGCAGAAATTCTACTATCTCATGCCAAGTGACTGTATAGCCTTGATGAGATCTAATACTACTCAATGCGTACTCCGTTCGGAGTATATTTGGTTAAGTCTTGTAGACTAATCTCCACGGTGCTCTCTTCACTTCTGCGTTTACAAATTCTTGCAAGGTCTTTTTCTAACTTTGATGGATTGCGTACGTGTACGCTCTCCCTCCTTCTGCATATTTCTTTGCCCCTTCGACTCTGTCAGTTTCGTTGCCCTCCTCTTGGGGGGCAATTCTCATCTAAAAAATGGTTTTTCATACAAGTTTAGTCTGACGTACACTGAGCGACCGACTGTTATATGAGTGCACATTGATATCTCGCAGGCTTTGATAATTGATTTTTCCACCGCCTCTGCCAGATGCTGTACATCCTCAACACTATTTATCTCGTAGGTGTTTAATATATCGTGTTTGTTCGCGAATACTTTGTTAAGTTTTCGCCAGTTTACCTTGCTATACAGACAACACGCCGTACTGAGGGATCCCACAGCAGCGTTTTCATCATTCGACGAGCAAGCTATTTAAATCTCAATTGAGTTGTGGTTGCTTTTTATCCAGGTAGGCTGGACTTTCGAGTTATTCGCAAGGTGAAGGTCTTTTTCGGATACCAGCGTAAAATCAATATTCGAAAGCATAATGCCATTTAAGCCGCTGAATTTCGGAGCATTCCCGGTTTGGTTGAATATGACAAAACAATGCAGCGCTATAAAGTTTTCCATAGCTTCGCCAACTTTGTCCATTGCTTTACCGCCACTCAGGTGTGACTTGGCATTAACATCGGCGGCTATGATAACGATCCATCTCTCAATTTCAATAATAGTCTCTCGAACGTTGCCAGACTTGGTTCAATCTCCTCGAAGATCTGAAAGTACTAACTAGCTACGTAGAGACGTCAAAATCCCAAGTTATTTCAGCGCACACGCAATGTATATTCCACAGATGCAAGATTTTGACTGTAGTGTAGTTCCGGTTCGTGACCAGAATCGCGACTTAGAACTTGTCCTCACCGGCCGCTGCAGTCATCAATCTCGTCGAAAACACCAAACCCGGGGCAAGTCTCTGCGAATTATAAAACATCTATGCAAGTAGCGCGTCTATGCTTCTACTCTCCATAACTTGTCTGATATCTTCTGCGACTGCTCTCAGTCCCTGCATATTCAATTGCAGGGATATCAACTATCGCTTTCCTTTTCGGCACAGCGACCGCAAACCTCTTCCTTCGATTTGCAATGCTGCGCAATGTGGCCGAGAGCCTGGCATCGGGAGCAACGTGTCACCATGATGTGCACTGGAGACATCCCGGACAATTTTCTTTCGGACAACTGTACTGGTCTCAAAAATCCATGCGTCGTTTCAGCCTTTCGTCCATGTTTATACATGGGCTTTCTCCAAATTATCTTTTGGAAGATCCTGCCTCCTGTCTGAGGGCAGGAAGCAGTTCTCGTTCACAAAATATTTCGGCACGTAGTAAATAATTACTAAATACTTCGTCTTTGCCGGATGTGGTGTTGTCAATTCCGCTTTCTTCAAGTTCTTTAAAACGGTGAAGGTCTTTGGAGCTTCAGCCTGTTTAATCTATTTAGAGATTCCATTGCTATGGATTGACTTTGCACACTTTGCAGCGAACCAGTTCTTTATCGGTTTGACGAGGGATAGGACCGCGTTTTTCGCATCAGCACTTTTTTTTACCAAAACTACCCTTGCCAGGGAAGATTCTCGCCATACTTTGTGGGGGGCTTCTTTTCGAGTGTGGTACCCACACTCTTTTTCTTGCGCCTAGCTATATCGACGTTGGATGAGGTTTTTTAGGCCTGATTATTCTGCGGTCATGGTGCTAAGCAACCATCAAAACAATCAAAAGGCTGGAACCCCATACTAACCTTCCGTACATTCCTAATTGGATGCGATCAATCTTACACCTTTTTGGAAGACGCAGCGAACTTAGCAGCGCTTTGTTGTTATCACTGTGTTTGGCAGAGCATATTGTTACGTCCTGAGGATATCGTACTGAAGGGAATATTGTGGGGTTTTCCGTGGTAGATGTGTTTTGCGTATTCTTTTATTTCCGATGCTACTCAGTCTGAGGATCGAGCCCTTCTGACGAGCCTACAGTTTCGGCTCCGTCGCGAGGCCGTAAACGTTTTCCGACCTCTTTTGTTTAGGCATCGGCGCCTCCACCGATGTCTCGGTTTATATTATGGCTATCGCGCGGCGACGGTCCGGGCTCTCCACAATTTCATACAGCCCCCTTTATTCTTTTGGAATTATCTTTTCCCGGTACCGTCCCGCGCCACTACATAAACAGTTCGCTACAGTACTATCGCGCGCGCAGTGGGGGCCCTATTTAGTTACGCCCGTAGGCAGTAACCTTGAAGTTCTCGGTTTTTGGCCACTCTGGTTGCCCCGAGTATAGCCTGGAACCCGAAAGCCAGGATTGTAGAGCAATTTGTCACCTTAAGGACAAATGTACCGACGAAACAGAGAGGAAGGATTAGGAATAGTCGGATAGGGTGTATTTGCAAAGCAAGGAAAATTAAATGATATGAGTTGAATCTAATACGCTTGATTTAACGAAATGACGGCTATTCTCCGTATTACCTTACGTATAGTTGCACTATGAGTCACCACTGACATGTAGGTGCATTCGTTTGGCAAGGTGTGGGTGTTATGCTTTTAGATACGCTTTAGCTCTGACAAAATCACGCACGAGTGTTTGCTCTTCGCAATGAGAGCAACCGCCAGGCTCTACACCTTTGGGTTTGCGGATTTTGTTGCCTTTTCCCAGTATAAATCGGGCAGAAAAAAAGCGTACCTGGGGTATTATACAGAGAATATACGTAGTTTTTTATCATTTGTGTTCACGTCGCGCAAAGGGAATGTAGGAGCTGGTTGGAGTAATAAATGTGGTATAAAACGAAAATAAATGTATTGTTCAATTAATGGGTTTACAATGTTGAGAGTGGGGTAATAAAATACAAGTTTGCGTATACAGTTAGTGTTAGTTGCGGAAAATGAAAGGTTAATTTCGAGGAGGCTCAAGAACCGAACATGCTCACCTTATACCTGAGGTATTGCAACTCAATGGCGGGGACCGAAATTTGCGTGTTTTAACCTTTACCACTGAAGCTACTTTGAGTCGAACTTGCACGAGTTAGTTAAAAAACTGCTTAATTTGGCTGGGGATGACTGTTTTACGGTGGTGATACACTGAACGATTTTTTAGCACTGTCTGCCGCCGCGGTAATTGGCCAGGCTTATGTACAGATCGAAATAGTAAGAGTGCGAAGAAAGGGGGTGGAAAAAGTCTTTAAAAAGCCTTGATCTTGATAAAAGCCTTTATCTGTTTCGAGTTAGGTTTGATAAGTCGTTGGCGCGATGTCTATATCTCGATCGGAGTGCCGCCTGACTTTTGGTCTCACGAGTCTCTGTTCTAATTTATGGGGTGTCTGGACTGTGTTGAATCTAGCGCACTTGAAGAATTTCGTAACTCTAATTGTGCGAGTAATTTCGGCGCGCTATAGTTTTCTGTCAGGGACAGCGCATCGAGATAAAGGTCGGTGTTATGTTTGACGCATTTCTTAGTTATCGCGTTAGAGGTGAGCATTTTGTTGTAGATGGAGGGTAGCAGACTTAATCTAATGTAGGCATACGTTTGCCAATGCTCCTTGTGCTGTCAGATTCGCAGTAAGGAGCTTTCGAGGTAGTGACTCTAATTAAATTCTATCCGTGTTCATGTATGGGATCACGAATTTGGCGAAGCATTAGTGCCTTTGTTACTATCGGTGGGCGTATGGTTCTAATAATAGAATGCGAACAATGAAATGGACAAGTAAAAATGAAAAAGTAACGGAAGGTAATGTAGGTCGCGGATCGCGGGACGTGACAATACTGTAAATATTTCTTGGTGTATAAACACTAGCTACGTAAGCGTGCTCACACGTAGTCGGTAGGAATGTTTCCGCATTGATATTTGAATTTTTTGAATCACCTCTATCACTTTTATGCGATCTGGGCTGTGCGGATTCACTTGTGCGCATACTCTCCCAGTTCCTTACCGCACTTTTATGCGATACGAAGCCCACTCGGGTCGCCTCGCAGGCCTCGTGCCTTGTCCACCGTGACGGGAAACGACGCTGAGTCTGACGAAGCGTGGAAGACATGGTATGCCCATGATGATGATGTTGCCATTTGCGAACACCTCCAAATATTTTTCCGTTCGGTAGACAAATTGATCGGAATGGAGGTCGTGATGCATCCGGATTTCTTAGCAACCAAGCTCCTATACAGTTTATAACAATCATTTAAACATTTTTATTGCGCCATCGAATCGCGGGAAGGGCTGCCTTCTACCGATGTGCTGCGAATCGAAATCATAGAAGAAAACGACACGCGAAATAGCAAAATGCGCAATGTGGTATCGGACGCTATATTTGCTGACACAAGGACAGTGTGCCCGGGGGCAGCTCGAAAATGAGGTGCTTTAATTACCGCAGGATCGAACTCTACATCGACTCTAAGTTTTATTGCGTAAGATTGCACACGGAGCTCGATACGAATAGCGAACACAATGGTACCTGGTCGATACGTCACATAAGTGCAAAGAGTCGGACAATTTCGTGAGTGTCGGCGAAAGCCGACGAGGCAGATTAAATCTCGCAAGCACCGCGTCATCGGACATAAACGCGCCCAGTACAGTGCTTCTAGTGGTGGTGTACCAATGATCAAACGAGAAGGTCACAACGAATGACGCGTTGCATGTGCCGGACCTACCTACAAACTTGTTACCGGTAGGGAAAATTACGGACCGCGGGCATAAGTTAGTTTTAACGAAAGATCGAGAAAGTGTTGTCGACAAGAAGGGAATAATAAGTTAATCGCCGATCGTAAGAAATTTTTTGTCGGGTAGTCTCCTCTTAGACGATGCCATGACGAAAAAAGGCGATCATGAGAAACAAAGCTGCCTTCGTGCATAACAGAATTGGCACAGATGCCTGAAACATCTCAACCAGCAGGGTTTCCGGGAAGCGAGACACCTTGGTATCATGCCCGATAGTGATATCATAGACTTCAACTACTCCGCGTTGTCAAATGTGCTTCTGACGCAAAGTGACACAGATTCCTTTTCCGAAAACATCTGAACGCTCGGAAGGTGTAATGGGAATACTTTATAGCAACGTCTGCGTTTAACATGCAGAAAATGTTGAAAGTTCATAATGAATATTTCGCGACATTTACCGATGTTTGTTCGAAATGCTGCAAAGTGAAAAGAAAAAGTATTTGACACTCTTATAGAATATAAAACATGTAACGAAAATTATAGCGGTAATAACATCAAAAAATGTCCAGTCAGACTAGGGGAAAAAGCATTATATGTAAACTCGCGACGCAATCAATTGTTGAGGAATTAAAAGATAAAACGTTCGTCGGCGGACGCGTACAGTTGGCAGAGAACGGGGTAGCGGAGAAAAAGAATCGGTTAGGTGTTTACTTGCGCATTGGGATTGTCCTCGTTATTTTGGGCTTAGGCTGTATTAACGGTGAACTGCATATGTAATACGTTCCCGTCGAGAGGCCTGGAAGGAAGTCCGCATTCTAAACGTTGTCCTTTAAAATCCAGTAGTTTTACCTCCCGATCCAGTCTTGCGCGTCATCGCCTCGGAGGTCACTACGTGGCCCGAAATGTTACACGCAGGGAGCGTATGAAGTCAGTTTAGCGATTGTTACAACGAGACTAATTGAATCGGAGTTAAGCACGTTTTGCACTGTATTAACACATTGACAACGGGCCCCGCGAAAACGCGGATTTCTGAGTCTATTACTTGAACGACGCCCCTGCAAAAACGCGGGTTTCTGAATCTGTCGCTTGAGTGGCGGCCCCATGGTGATGTGGATTTTTTTTTGCTGGTATGAGTGTCTTACACATCGATTAGTACTTGCCATGTTTCGCGAAATAGCACACTTGCTTTAAATATTAAACTTTTGTTTTCTGTTTACGTTATATATATGCAATAATCCACCATAAAATGTGGAACCATGTTTCGAGAAATCCCACATTTCCCTTAAATATTGATACTCTTATTTTCTTATACGTTTACGTTATACATATGCAACAATCCACCATGAAATGAGGAACTGTATTTTTTTGTATAACTTTGAATTAAAAATTTCGATTTTGTTTCTGTTTTTAATAGGTTGTTCAATAAGTTTTGTTTTGTTTTGTTGAGGGCGTTGCTACTAGTCCAAATTTGTTTTTGTTTTGTTGGTTCACTCTTCTTATCAACGTATATGAAGGTTCATTTCAATCAGTCAATTCATTCTTTGTTTACAAGCCATTTAGTGTCGCCGTGTCACAGTATTTTCGACAATGAAAAAAATTGAATATCGTGCAGTGATAAAATTCTTATTTTTGGAAGGTGTAGCACCTAAAGAAATTCGCGAACGAATGTTAAGAGTGTATAATGAACGTTCACCTTCAATTAGAACAGTAGAAAGATGGGTTGCTGAATTTAAACGTGGTCGTACAAGCCTTGATGACGATCCACGTGAAGGACGTCCAAAAACCGCATCAACACCAGAAATCGTAGCCAAACTACAGGATATGGTTTTGGAAGATCGTCGATTGACTGAGAGGGATTTAGTAGAGGCTCTACACATCTCATTAGGCAGTGTGAGTCATATTTTAAATGAAATTTTGAGTTTTAAAAAGCTGTGTGCACAATGGTTGCCGCATTCGCTAACAATTGAACAAAAACACATTCGAATGCGACTTTCTCAACAACATTTGGAGCGTTTTAAAAAGGATAAAGTGGATTTTGTGCGTCGATTCATCACTATGGATGAGACTTGGGTCTATCACCGTGATCCTAAATCAAAACAAGAGGCTAAAAAGTGGTGTGAACCTGGTTGTTCGGCTTCGAAACGAGTTCGTGTCCAGAAATCGGCCAAGAAGGTTCTGGCATCAGTTTTTTGGGATGCGAAAGGAATTTTATTTGTGGATTACTTGCAAACTGGTAAAACAATTAATTCTGAATATTATTGCAACCTTTTGGACCAGTTGAAGGAAAAAATTCGTGAAAAAAGACCCGGGTTGCAGAAGAAAAGAATCCTTTTTCATCAGGACAACGCACCGTGTCACAAGAACATTTTGACAATGGCTAAAATCCATGAATTCTCGAATTGTTGGAGCATCCACCGCACCAGATTTGGCCCCCAGCGACTTCCATTTGTTTCCAGAACTCAAAAAATGTATGCGTGGCAAGCGTTTTTCGTCAAATGAAGAGGTCATAACGGCTGTTGAAGCGTATTTTGCAGACCTTCCGGAATCTCACTTCAGGGATGGGATCCGCAGATTGGAGGATCGTTGGAGCAAGTGCATTAATGTTCAGGGAGATTATACTGAAGAATAAAGTGTATTTTGAACCATAACATTGTGTTTTTCTTATCGAACGCCAAAACTTATTGAGCAACATGGTAATTACCGTTCAATTGTATATGACGAATATGCAAATAAAATGTACTATTTTACGAAGATATATAATGCTTTGAATATTTTTTTTTACTATTCATTGATGAGAAACAAGCGAATACGACCGGCGCTTGGGATTTAAGGGGGCACATACCTAGAAATTTTGAATAACTGCGTCTTTCGTTTTTTGAATATTCAAAAAGAATACGGTCTTGAGAATATCTCCTGCAAGTTTCAAAGTGATTCCTTAAAAATTGTCGGAGGTGTAACATTTGAAGCCAGACAGGCCCAAGCGCGTTCGTACACCTATGGACGCGACGTATGTGTAATTCGAGGTAAAGATGAACAGTGCGCCGTAATAGTCACATTTCTTTCGTTAGTAGCCGTCTGTTAATTCAAGTGTTCGTTTCGATTTGGTTATAAGCGCAGCGAGGTAAAAAAATTGTTGTACAAAATAATTTTTTGATAAAAACGGAGAGGAGAAAGTGTTCCAGAGTAGCTCATCGATCAGGCAGTTTTATAAAAGATACGAAAAGAAAGAGATCGCGTCCTCTCAATAAACACGAAGCAGAAAAAGAGACAGCTAGTATCAGCGCTTTGTCGAGAAAATTAAAAACAGCAAACGACACGTATGTTCTTAAAGATCGAAGCACCAAATATCGCATTTTAAATTTTATCACTGTGTCTCAGCAATTTCTGAGGATGGGAAGTGCAAAGTATGTAACTCTAATGTAGAGTTTAAAACAGAAGGCACTCGAGGACTTGATTTTTAAATTTTGATTGTGTGTCCATCTTGCAACGCAATTTCAATTCCATACGCTGTCCATTCGTTGGACCAGCGTATGAAATTAATAGACGCTGCATATTTGCTATGCGTTTATAGGATACTGGTTTAAATGGAGTAATAAAATTTTGTGGGCTAATGGATCAGATTACTGACAATAATGCACGCAATGGAAATATCTACGGGACCATAAGTCCTTCAATACGCGGCCGTTGAGGACGACCGCCGGGTCTACTTTGCCGAGCTTCGAGCACAGGAAGCGACAACATGTACAAAAATATTACGCCGAAAAGTTAGAATCGAAGCTTTTGGTGCCGCTACATCTGGAGAAGGTTCGCTATATAGCCCTGGAGTGGATGACTCTGTGTAAGTTTAAAAAAAATAATTTTATCTACGTTTTAACCGAACGTCCAAATTTAAACGCGTTTTTCTCGAAATCGTGTTTTCAAAACGCGTAACAGAAATATCTCGGAAACGGCTACAGTGATTTACTTTAAATTTGGAGGACTTCTTGTAAACGAAAAAAGGCAGTCTTCGTCGTAGCAGATTTTTTTTAGAGCCCTTACTTTTTTTATAGCTCAAAAAGACCAATTTCTACCCTAATATAACGCTTCTTTTACTTAAACAATATTTTTATTTAAGCAATACACTTTTTTTTAATAAAACAATATTTTCAAAATCGGCCACGACAAAGACTAGATAATTTTATTTAGTTTAAGAAAATTCCAGTCTGGCCTGTTTCCGATAAATCCTGTATGAGCTGCATCTGGTACCGCGGAACACCTTTTTTCAACATCGTCTTACGCCGAGGACTATATCTCTCTATTTTATTACACATTTATTCTGATACATATTCTAATAATGTACTATAAGGTAAAGAAAAGTAGGACTAATTACGCGCGTTACTTCTCCCACAAAAAAATCGTAAATAATGGCTATTTTGAATAACTCTAGATGTATGTGTCCCTTCAGTGGCCGATACGTGGCCGGCTGTCAATGTGTTAAATGAACGAGTAATCGGGGCTATATGCATGTGATAAAAGGCTCCGTGGGTTTTGATAGGCGCAATTACCACGAGGAAGGAAAATCATATTCCCCTTATAACTTTCTTTGAGCCGGTGCAGAGGTTTCATGCGAATTCCGGGAACAGAAAACTGCGGCACTCTTGTCCGTTGAAATGTAATACGTGAGCCTTGTCGTGTTGCCAAACCGCGATATTTTCATGCGGCGTTTTCTGTTAGAAATAGGATTTGAATTTTTGGCGAGTATTATTTTGCATTGTGATAACCAGGGAACAACTAAGCTCGCGGAGAACCCGGCGTTTCTTAATCGTGCGAAGCATACTGGTATAAGGCATCATTTTATACACACCGTCGCAAAGCATACCGAAGTAAAGTTAGACTATATCTCCACCGGCGATATGGTGGAGAACGTACTCACCAAAGGCTTAGCAGGTCCGAGGCATGGAAAACTATCGACTCGTTTAGGTTTAGACAACACTGCGAGCGATATAAGAAATGTTTCCTTTTCCGAGGGGAAGTGTTGTGCCAGCGTCTTAGATGGCCCATCTTTAACCCTTTGAGCGCTGAGTTGCCCGACGTTCAGCGTACGCCATGGACTGCCCACTCCGTACGAAAAATCCTACCGGGGGCTGCGTGCTTTTTACGAAAGAGCGCAAGTTGAGCAGACTTGTCCGACGTTATGCGTGCGCCGTGGACTGCCCACTCCGTACAAAAAAGACTGAATTTTCATTGCAAGGTCTCGTCTCGTCGGAATTCGAAAACGAATTCTTGATCTTTTTTCTTTCAAATGTTTCAATTTCCAGTGTTTCAATGTCATGTTCATAGGCCATGTCATTACCACGGTTACTAATGCGTTCAAACTCGTTCTTGGACATTTTAGGGGTAATTGAAAATGAAGTTTTAAAACGCAAAAAATAGATTTTTAGAAAGTAGCAGTATTGATAACCTCAAAAGTCTTTGGCAGCGATATGTTAACTAATGCGCAATGAATGCACACACAAATTTAATGGACAATACTGATAAACGATTACATAAAAGTATATTTAAACGCTTATTGACTTTTTTGTATCTACATTTTTATATCTTTTTTATATTTATGCAGACCATTTATATTTATACTACCAGTCACATATAATATCCAAAGTACCTGTCACATATGCGTTCATAACCTAAACCGAATGGTTGTGTGAGAACGCATATATGGGTTCAAAGCCAAAATCGAATGGTTGTGTGAGGACGCATATATGGGTTCGTAGCCAAAATCGAATGGTTGTGTGAGAACGCATATATGGGTTCATAGCGCTGAAAGGGTTAAGCGATATGGGCCTTTGTTTGTATCAACGACTCCGCCCGTGCGCTATCAACTCGCAGTTGTTTTCCTTGACCGTTGCTGAGCAGAACCCTGTAAGTTAGGGCTGTCGAAATCGATTTCGTACGCTGGGAAGAGGAGAAATGAGGTACCCTCTCTCTTACGCGCGATCAGTCCCACTGGTATGACGAACGACTCGTTGGAGGGCATAGCCAGTGACGTAATATGCGATATCGACTCCCATCGTGAAATCGTGTTAGTTGCAATTTGACATTTTTAAAAAAGAGAATAAAAACAGGAATCAAGAACAGCAACAAGAAAAAGACAACAAAGACGAAAAAATATTAACAAAATGTAACAAAATAATGAAGAAAAGCAAGAAATAACAGTTCTTCGATCGCAGAATGATAACTGTCTAGGCCGCTCGCTCATGCTTCGCATGCTCGATCTACCGGACCCCAACGACAGTTCCACGCTACGAGGGCAGTCCGATAAGTACTTAGCCTACAAAAGAAAAACGAAAATTTTGGAAAATTGACGATTTATTTTTTAACATAGTCTCCTTTTAACTCGATACACTTGATCCAGCGATGCTCCAACTTCTTCAACCCGTCTGAAAAATACGTTTTCTGGAGATCTGCAAAGTAGGCCTCCGTGGCGGCGATAACCTCCTCCTTCGACTCAAATTTCTGCCCAGCGAGTGACTTTTTCAAGTTTGGGAACAAAAAGAAGTCACACGGGGCCAAATCTGGAGAATACGATGGATGGGGCAGCTGTTCGTAGCCTAATTCAACGAATTTGGCTGTAGCTTGGGCAGAGGTGTGAGCCGGTGCTAGATCGTGGTGAAAGAGCACCTTTTTCTTCGCCAAATGGGGCCGTTTTTTCCTTAATTCGGCGCCGAATCGGCTCAATAATTCGGCATAGTACAGCCCTGTGACTGTTTTGCCCTTCTCCAGGTAGACTATGTAGATCACACCTTGTGAATCCCAGAACACGGTGGCCATCACCTTTCCGGCCGGTAGGACAGTCTTCGCCTTCTTCGGAGCACATTCGCCGGGCGCAGTCCACTGTTTCGACTGTCCCTTGGTCTCTGGTGTGTACCAGTGGATCCACGTTTCGTCGACAGTCACAAAACGACGTAGCAACTCTTTCGGATTGCGCTTAAACTGTGTCAAACACTGCTCTGAAGTGGTCTCACGGATGCGCTTGTCATCCGGAGTGAGCAAACGCGGCACCCATCGAGCAGAAAGCTTTCCCATGCCCAATATTTCATGCAGGATATAACTCACGCGGTCTTTTGAAATGCCTACTGTCTCAGCTATCTCGCGCACTTTCAGTCGGCGGTCTGCCAATACGAGATCGTGGACTTTTGTCATGTTATCCTCCGTGGTAGCTGTTTTTAGGGTACCTGGGCGTGGCTCATCAAAAACTGAAGTGCGACCACGTTGAAACTCGTTAAACCAATTTTTGACGGTCGCCATTGAAGGAGAAGAGTCACCGTACACAGCATCCAAGCGCTCTTTCATTTCGCTGCGCCATTTCCCTTCCAAAAACAAGAATCGAATCACCGACCGATATTGCTCGTTTTCCATTTTTGCATAATCCGCGGACACGCCGGCTTTCAGATGCGATCAAAAGAAAACTACAAATCCAATATGGCTGAAATTTTGACAGTAATCGTCTACGAGAATGTATTACACGATAGTAATTTTTTTTCTACGATAGTGGCGCCATTAGGCGGTGAGGCTAAGTACTTATCGGACTGCCCTCGTATATCGCACTCCACGGCCCTGCGCAAGGCGCTGGCACGCGGACATGGAGAGGGAACTTTGTGGCGAACAAGATGCATGCTATAGCGATCAGCTGTGGTTTCGGAGCCACCAGTTCGACAGTCCTGCGTGTAAGTGGTAGCGCCAAAAGCATCGCAGTCAATTAATATACTTTGTCACGCAGTGAAGTTTTTTGTTATATCCTACGAGACGCTTGAAACCCCCTGGATAGTGCCACTCTACAACAAAGTGTACCCACATACCTGAGGATATTCCAATATGCTAAATTTCTGTTCTTGTTTAAATAAATTGTGTATGCCAGTTAGTAATCGTTTCTGTCATAATTTCCAACATTTTGACTAAATGTGTTGTTGAATAATTGCTTAGATTAATTGATCGGTTTTTGAAACACAATGCCATAAGGAAAAGTGAAATTCGTGTTATTTATTTAGCACAAGCATTATTATAAAGTTTGCTGTATTTGCCGAATCACATATTATGCAATATTGCAGTCATAAGCCTTCACTCATCGCTGGTTAATCGAATGAGTATTATTCACTGCGTATCTCTATTCTTTTCGCTATTGGGACGAGCGTGACTCATTAGATTGTCGTGATGTGTTTTGTACATATATATTCAATTATCTCATATTACGGAGCAGAGTAAAATAGGACATCGACGCACGCAAGACCTGGAATAAAAGCATTCAGTTAGAGGTGAAACATATATTTCGGATACAAATGTTCGTATTGCTTGAATGTATGAGGCATGTATAAAAAAGTAAGGAGACTATCTCATTGGAAACTGCGACGTACTATTTCGCTTCCCATTTAGTTCATGTTTTAAGTTGAGTGCGATGACACATCTGAATTGACAGCGAATTTTGCAATTGAGCGGACAGGTAACACATGATAGACGGAAAAACATAATCGTGAGACGTTCGTTTCGAAGAATTTCGTTCCAACGAAACAAAAGTGCAATTACAACGTATGAAAAAATCCGGCGTTCTTATGCACAGCTTACCCCGTTCAAGAGGCACGCTTCCTAAAGGCTCATAGCATACTACAATGGCCGCGAGAGTCCCCCTCCTCGGACGATTTTGTATCACAAACCCGAGCTGAATGGTTTCTTTTCAGGAACCTCAATATTGTCCACAATTAATTCGGCCTTCAACTTTGTTTATAGTGTACATAAGTAATCTATGCCTAACGTATTGCTATATCTACCACGCAGGATAAAACTACAAAAAATGTTGCTTATCGTAGCGAGTATCTGTACTCGTAGTTTAAAATTAACTGGCTAAGAAAACTCGGTGTGCTAAAAATGCAGTTTAAAAGAAATTATCATAGATCTGGTCTGTGACATTTTAATTCCTATTACAGTTGGCCTTACATAACATTGTAACTCATTGCCATTCTAATTGTATGACATCATAAATAGAAAAATTATACTGTCGCAGTTATAAGAACGAAATTTACCAAAATGGGTCCCCTGTGCGTCCACCTAACAAAAAATAAAAACGGTAACACGAAATTGTGTCCCGTTTAATACCACGCAAGCCCAATCTGATATATCTTCTCTGTGATCAGTAAAGACAGAGATTATCCACTTTAAATACCCCACATGGTACATACGTTGCATTTCTTGATTACAGTTTTAATGAGCTTGTTAATAATTATCTTCACCACTGGGGAAATCTCAGCAGAGCATGCATATAATAAGTTCTCATATCTTGTGGATTTATCCGCTGCGCAATTTGGAAGTATGTATTAAGCAAAAGAAATACTGAAGGCATGAACATAATTGCATGCAATTTTCAGAACACTTGGGCCCAAGTAGTTATACCAGGTTGTTCAATAAGTTTTGTTTTGTTTTGTTGAGGGCGTTGCTACTAGTCCAAATTTGTTTTTGATTTGTTGGTTCACTCTTCTTATCAACGTATGTGAAGGTTCATTTCAATCAGTCAATTCATTCTTTGTTTACAAGCCATTTAGTGTCGCCGTGTCACAGTATTTTCGACAATGGAAAAAATTGAATATCGTGCAGTGATAAAATTCTTATTTTTGGAAGGTGTAGCACCAAAAGAAATTCACGAACGCATGTTAAGAGTGTATAATGAACGTTCACTTTCAATTAGAACAGTAGAAAGATGGGTTGCTGAATTGAAACGTGGTCGGACAAGCCTTGAAGACGATCCACGTGAAGGACGTCCAAAAACCGCATCAACACCAGAAATCGTAGCCAAAGTACAGGATATGGTTTTGGAAGATCGTCGATTGACTGAGAGGGATTTAGTAGAGGCTCTACACATCTCATTAGGCAGTGTCAGTCATATTTTAAATGAAATTTTGAGTTTTAAAAAGCTGTGTGCACAATGGGTGCCGCATTCGCTAACAATTGAACAAAAACACATTCGAATGCGACTTTCTCAACAACATTTGGAGCGTTTTAAAAAGGATAAAGTGGATTTTGTGCGTCGATTCATCGCTATGGATGAGACTTGGGTCAATCACCATTATCCTAAATCAAAACAAGAGGCTAAAGAGTGGTGTAAATCTGGTTGTTCGGCTTCGAAACGAGTTCGTGTCCAGAAATCGGCCAAGAAGGTTCTGGCATCAGTTTTTTGGGATGCGAAAGGAATTTTATTTGTGGATTACTTGCAAACTGGTAAAACAATTAATTCTGAATATTATTGCAACCTTTTGGACCAGTTGAAGGAAAAAATTCGTGAAAAAAGGTGGTTTACAGAAGAAAAAAATCCTTTTTCATCAGGACAACGCACCGTGTCACAAGAGCATTTTGACAATGGCTAAAATCCATGAATTAAAGTTTGAATTGTTGGAGCATCCGCCGTATTCACCAGATTTGGCCCCCAGCGACTTCCATTTGTTTCCAGAACTCAAAAAATGTATGCGTGGCAAGCGTTTTTCGTCAAATGAACAGGTCATAACGGCTGTTGAAGCGTATTTTGTAGACCTTCCGGAATCTCACTTCAGGGATGGGATCCACAGATTGGAGGATCGTTGGAACAAGTGCATTAATGTTCAGGAAGATTATACTGAATAATAAAGTGTATTTTGAACCATAACATTGTGTTTTTCTTATCGAACTACAAAACATATTGAACAACCTGGTATTTTCCTAGTCTATAAAAATACTTTCGCTCTTGCTACTCAAGAAGGGACAATCCATGCAACCAGCGCAAAATGCCTTTCTGCTTAGCCTTTTAAGAGCATACAGAAAAACCTCCGGTAAACAGGTATCTAACACTTCAATATTTTCGACCGTCACTTCTCCAGTTCTGTTCGTTCGTTTGCGCGCCCCACTTATGTTCGTCTGGTGTGATACTAAGTTGAGCAAAATTAGAAGTGTCGCCCTCTAAAGGCCCCAAGTGTATCGCGAAATTAACGGTTTATCGAGAATTAGCAACGTGTCCGTGTGTCAATCGTGAATTTGATCGGCCTGAGGGAGGGGGGGATTACTGAAATGGAGACGTTTTGGCTGAAGTAGCACACATTGCTCTATTTTACAAGATTATTAAATTGGGAGCCCAAGCTGTAAGAGATGAATGAACGCCGGTTTCGTATTGAGTCTAATGTAGAACTACAACTACATAAATCAAGTAACCGTACATTGTCAGTAATAATTCATTTAATTTGTTTTAAATGTTTGCTCACATACGCCTTAGTTAAAAAATTCTTTCGTCTAGGTTCCTTCTGTCTCACAGTGACATACATGGCATCATTTTTATGAACTTACTTTAACACCTAGTGTCTCTATATGATACTTGAATGTTTGTAACATTTTAATTTCAAAGGAGCCCTATGTGTGGTCAATATTACTGAAGTAATCGGTGGCGCATTAAACTTTCTACCCCAGAATTTCTAATGAAAGCTCATCTCAGTAACGCTTTCGGTGTCTGAGAAGAGGACGCGTACAGGATAAGCACACAAGTACCAATTAGCTCGTTTTCCAAAATTGAGAAGGACCCCTCCCTGAACGCGGCATAATATTTTAGGTGTGTTTCGTTCATCGAAAGTTCTTTAAAGGTTGCTCTACTTCGTGTAACCACATCTTCATTTTAAGTGTCTGAAATCCGTGAAACAATGATTACTGTTTCCTTTGCGTATAACCAAGATTGCTACAAAATGTTAGGCGCTAAAATGTTGAGGAAAGAGTGTAAAAGCATTTGCAAACCAATATTGAAAATTTGTGTACAAATTTCATTTATTCAAACATATATGTGTGTATACATATACACTTGAGTACAAAGAAATGAGATTTGGTTACAGAAAAAAAGTGGGCCTACCAGAATTCGAACCCACAAAATGTGGGGCAGAAATTGTGCAGCAGCCTCATATTTGGTCTCCGCGTCACCGGTGCGGTAGCCAATATATTGCACGTTTAAGTTGATAAGAAGAAGAAGAATTTTTATTTCTTCAAATAATTTTTTTTCAATTTGTAGGCTGCCATTCTACAAATTCAAACATTAAACTTTATATGCTTAGTTTGCAGGAATTATTATGTATAACTAATTTAGGAATCGAAAAAATATCAAGTGTACCGGTTTTTATTATTTATAATGTGGCGCACATTATGATTCATGATTCTCAAAGAAATTCAGAGATTCAGTATTGACAACATACACGTACACAATTCATATAATCATAGGTCTGCAACTCCCCCTATACATAGTCGATACTTTTCTTATCGTTTTAGGTTTTTAATCTCAGGTTTAGTTATCAACCAGAAATTTTTAAGCAAACAGAAATATGTGCCCACGATGTGTCCCAAATTATTCATAATTTTCTCAATTTCTTTTGTGTCATCAGATCGGGCGGGCGGAGTAAAAACCTAATTGTTACTCTTGTCCTTTCTCTTAAACTTCAGTTGCCAATGTAGACAAATATTAGTGCAATTGTCTCATTACTTTTTACGTACATCTCTTATACTTAAAAAGCAAATTCTGCGTATTCCGAAATTCTTGATATTACAGATTTTAATTTACCGTAACGCATACATTGTGATATAGTGTTTGGAGATATTATCACTAACTAAATGACTTTTTTACCGCACTACAAAATTCCATTGAAATCACAAAAAATTTTCCTGCTTTCAGCATGGTCGGAACCTGGGACGCCATTAACATTGAGTAAATGAGTTTCCTCGTCCGCATTGATGTCAAATACCACGATGAATTGATGCTGCAAAGTAAAATTGAAATGGGACGAAACATAACATAGACCTAACCATTGGAATGAGTATCATTAAAAATGCCAAACATCGTAAATGGGAAGTTTTGTTTATTACTTACAGACCGCTTTGAACACGCATGCTGTGCTCAATTAACTGTTGGCCTTGATAACACTCAATAACGAGATGAGTCACTTGAGCGAGTGAGTATGAAAGCATTCGAAAAAGAACATTTGGCCTGCCTAATGAGTATGCTGCCTGTATTAAAATTTTCCATTAAATCAGTGTAACTAGCTTGTAGAACGTACGTTTAGTATCTTCTAACACTCAATATTCTTGCTAACACTACTTTCACTATTAATAACATTCGTATTTCATGGTATGTAACGTAAATATAATTTCCAAACCAATTTTTTAAGTTTTTCTCCCTGCGCTTACAATTATGCTCTTTCTACAAGGTCTAACAAAAATGATTGATGTTACATTATACACCTGATGATATTGACAAAGCGGTACTTATATTTGTATTACATGTGTCCGAGGTCGGTTTTTTTTTTTTAGTGAACCGCATTACTTTCATACAATATGTACAGCCTTACAATGGTTATTAGATTGTCATCGACATACTAAACTTAATGATTATAGAAATTCGAAGAGTCCTGTGCGATTAAACTTTCATTTTGAATTAGTGAAATCATAAAATACCGTCAAAGTTGCTGAACCGTCAGAAATTTTTTTATTTCAGGATTTTAGTATTTTTTTATTTTAGTACTTCTGGGTATCGTATTTTCCTTTCCTATTTCCTCTTTGATTTCTTTTTACTTTAAATTCGCTTGTACATAAGTAACACTTCGGCATTAAGTAGTTCTACTCATAAATAAGTACATATAAGCAAAAAACGTGCAACTAATAATAACTTACCCCGGCAGCTGTTAAACTCATTAAAATTATAGTTGCTCCTGCCTGGAGAAAGAAAGCATGCTGGTAAAAAGATTCCATCGCCTTCGTATAGCTTCATATAGAATCACACATGGAAACATATTTGAAATAATTAAACATCATTGAATGAATATGATAATACTACCCTTTGTAATACATCAAGACTATCTTTCTTAAAAGATCCCTTAAGGCTTTTCTACACCTCACGTTACAACACTTTTAATGGTTTCCGAAACGTAGCCAGTTCCATCAGGAGTTGCAAACGTAAATCATAAGATACTCGTAGTTCTTACTGATCGATCTTACAGTTTTTCGGTAAAAGCATAACACAAAATAAACTTATGTTCTTAATAATAACAGCCATGTTAATAATAATGACATATACATGTGCGAACCCAGTATCTAATAAATATCTTTTTATCATCTTAATAAACGAAAGGTAGGAATGCAAAAGAAACGCGCAGTCCTTCGAAATGACACGAAAATCGATAGATGGCAAAAAACTTTGAGTACAATTAATGTCAATGCAAATTAACGACGATAGATTAATTTGGAATAATGGACAACGTGGTGTAAATTGAGGGATCGTAATTACGCGGAGGGTTGCGTTCGAAAAGATCACTGGGTAGTACCGACATTCTTCCCATGGTGTCGCCACAGATTTCAGCCCTAAATAATAAAAAAATACGGTCGTCACCCTCACGTGTCCGTTGTCTTCATATCTTTCAGAGCTCTTTTTTTGGGGGTGGGTATTAGATCAGAAGTTTTCTGGAAAATAGGGAGGGAGTGATTTCTTCGAACGAAACCCCCCGCATAATTGTACGATCAAACGAGCTCGCCGAAGGCGAGCGAAGTTCGATCGTGATTATATGTAGACGTCCCGTTCGAAGATGATTACTGGTAGTAGCGCCAGCTATGCTCAAATCCACAACGTTTAGAGTACTTCAATTTTTTAGCGTCGTCGGTATTCCTAGCAGCGTATGGCCTAGTAATACCACATATCGTTTAGAGTTTTTTCTTTATGTATTTATTTTTATTTATTTTTTGATAAAAATTTAACACCGGTGTTGATGATTACGGGCAGAAAATGGGGTGCATTTTTTGGGGGAGGGGGGGAGCGGAGGTTAATCATTTTCGAACAAAACGTCTACATATAATCTGGATCGAAATTCGCTCGCCTTCGGCCAGCTCGTTTGATCGTACAATTATAATGTGACATCTCGTTCTAAATGATTACTGGTAGATGTTCAGCGATTGTGCTTCAATTTTTATCTAAACACCATTATTTAAGAGCGAACAATAATCTAATATATTTAAAATAGAAACTTACAGCAACGTATTTATTAATTTTTAAGAACAGAAAAAGCAAATGTTTCTTTTTTGCGTTTCGATATTGTCCTGTTATAGAATTTAGTAAAGGTTTTTGCCCTTTTTGGCCAACCTTCTGTTTTCCTAATAATGCTAATATCTACACCCTTGTGAACTGCCCTGGAAATTGCTGCGTGTTTCGGACTATACGCTGCAAAATTATTCGTGTCGATCAATGCTTTCCTAAAAGTGATTCCACCCAGTGAGCCAGAGACTGTGCAGTAACCGGTTTGTACAGTTTAACTGTAGAAACAAAGAGATTTTTATGTTTTCTTCGGAGTTCTTTTGTATGTTCGATATACCAGGTTGTTCAATAAGTTTTGTTTTGTTTCGTTGAGGGCGTTGCTACTAGTCCAAATTTGTTTTTCTTTTGTTGGTTCACTCTTCTTATCAACGTATGTGAAGGTTCATTTCAATCAGTCAATTCATTCTTTGTTTACAAGCCATTTAGTGTCGCCATGTCACAGTATTTTCGACAATGGAAAAAATTGAATATCGTGCAGTGATAAAATTCTTATTTTTGGAAGGTGTAGCACCAAAAGAAATTCACGAACGAATGTTAAGAGTGTATAATGAACGTTCACCTTCAATTAAAACAGTAGAAAGATGGGTTGCTGACTTTAAACGTGGTCGTACAAGCCTTCAAGACGATCCACGTGAAAGACGTCCAAAAACCGCATCAACACCAGAAATCGTAGCCAAAGTACAGGATATGGTTTTGGAAGATCGTCGATTGACTGAGAGGGATTTAGTAGAGGCTCTACACATCTCATTAGGCAGTGTGAGTCATATTTTAAATGAAATTTTGAGTTTTAAAAAGCTGTGTGCACAATGGGTGCCGCATTCGCTAACAATTGAACAAAATACATTCGAATGCGACTTTCTCAACAACATTTGGAACGTTTTAAAAAGGATAAAGTGGATTTTGTACGTCGATTCATCACTATGGATGAGACTTGGTTCTATCACCATGATCCTAAATCAAAACAAGAGGCTAAAGAGTGGTGTGAACCTGGTTGTTCGGCTTCGAAACGAGTTCGTGTCCAGAAATCGGCCAAGAAGGTTCTGGCATCAGTTTTTTGGGATGCGAAAGGAATTTTATTTGTGGATTACTTGCAAACTGGTACAACAATTAATTCTGAATATTATTGCAACCTTTTGGACCAGTTGAAGGAAAAAATTCGTGGAAAAAGACCCGGTTTGCAGAAGAAAAAATCCTTTTTCATCAGGACAACGCACCGTGTCACAAGAGCATTTTGACAATGGCTAAAATCCATGAATTAAAGTTCGAATTGTTGGAGCATCCGCCGTATTCACCAGATTTGGCCCCCAGCGACTTCCATTTGTTTCCAGAACTCAAAAAATTTATGCGTGGCAAGCGTTTTTCGTCAAATGAAGAGGTCATAACGGCTGTTGAAGCGTATTTTGCAGACCTTCCGGAATCTCACTTCAGGGATGGGATCCACAGATTGGAGGATCGTTGGAGCAAGTGCATTAATGTTCAGGGAGATTATACTGAATAATAAAGTGTATTTTGAACCATAACATTGTGTTTTTCTTATCGAACGACAAAACTTATTGAACAACCTGGTATTGCAATACAGTTCCTGCTACACATCCATTTTTTCTTTCCTTGTTACTTTTATGTTTCTCTATTAATTGATGCCATTGTTTGTAACCGTTGAGTTGTGACCACTAACATCAGAGTAACAGTTTTTTCTGCCAGATCCTTAAATTTGAGTTTACCTATTGCAGGTATCTTATCTATACAATCAAAAACCAAATCAATATCCTTCAAATTTGAATACTTTACCCTTGAAGGACGTTTCTTAAAAACGCAGCGCATAAAAGGAGATTTTAATTTATTTTCTGAAAATTTCACTGATGTAATTAGAGCAATTGCTGCTCTATCCGAGTTCAACGTACCATATTTGGCACCATCATGAAAAACGTTCCGTAAGAAGTTCTATTATTTTAAAAGTATCAGTGTTAAATAAATCATAATTTTTCTTCTTTATAAAGAACCACCATTGCTTTAAATAACACTCGTACTGTTTCATTGTACAGTCAGTAATTGAATCAACCATTATGTCTACTGCGTCTTCTGTGAGTCCTTTGTTTAAAAAAAAGGTTGCCGGACAATCTTCCTATCACCAGCGAAAGCATCTTTGTGAATGGGTGCTATTCTTTCTTACAAGGAAACAATAACAAATTTTTTCTTGGTTTAAAAATGATCGGAGTTCCTCGGAGCAGCATAGTAAATAAGGGATATCAGGATTGACCTGTCCACTGTGGTACCACAATGACCTCCTCAGTTTTATGCGTAATCAATTTTCTTGATTCTTCTCGAAAGAATTGGGAACTGGATTCCTCTACTTTTATTCACGTACGCAATTGCGGTAGTGTTATCCAATTTTAAGAAGATTTCACAATTATGCATATGCGCCGAAAAGCATTTGAGAGCGGTAAATGCTGCTGGGAGATCCAAGCAATATATATGACGTTTTCTCTCTCTCTCATTTCACCAGTCATTTGCTGATTTTCTGTTACAATGACAAGCCCAGCCTGTTACAGATGCTTCAGAGAATATTTCAAGCGCATATTTTGTTTTAATTAGATTTTTCCTTATTTGACTATTAATTTTCCACCATTCAATATCTTCCCTCAGTTTAGGTTTCACCGTAAGGCTTCGTAATCTCCATCATTTATAAATGTAAGGATGGCCTATTTGTTCAAAAATTAGGGCGAGACGGGGTTTTCATAAATCACAAACACTTAATTGAGACGACCACACTTTATTGTCTGCCCATGACCGACTCTTATGATCGACTGACTTCCAAACGGACGTGTCCGCGTGCCTCTTATCGCCCAAGACGCAATTCGGCGGCGGCACGTGTGATCTGAGACGCGCATAACAAAAGCATGCGTCGCCGTATCGGCCGTTGAAACTTCAAAGGCCCGCTACAGTTCGGCCCTCCTGACCGTAAGTCCGACCCCGGACGCATTTACGAAACAGCAATATTGTTTCTATTCTAATTGATTCACGGTCGGAGATTTGATGCCTCCCAGGTGCCCTCATAAGCTCGCTCGGAATTTTCAACATTCTTAACAACATATCGATCATTACGAAGTACGCGAGCAATTTCATACGGTCCTTTTACCTTAGGGATTAGCTTCTTCGGGGCTCCGGGAGTACTATCAAAGTTCCGAATCATGACATAGTCACCTTGACTGTACTTATGCGCTGGTTTATGACGCTTATTAAAATACGCCTCATTATACTTCTGACTCTTTTCAATATTTTCAAATGCTCGCTCTCGTATGGCTTCCAAATTCCGGTCCGTATCGTCAAAACGTTGTTCCAAGTATTCTTTGACTGAATCTATAATTTTTCCTCTTTGATTTATACCGAATAGTAAACGACTGGGTGTATCTTTCGTAGATTTGTTAATCGTATTATTGATAGCGAACTCGGCCTCCCTAAGAACTTTGTATCAATATTTACCGGTCGCGTTATCAACTGTTTTGGCAAGCATCGGACCTAACACACGGTTTACTCTTTCAACCTGACCGTTCGCTTTAGGTGATCCCGTAGCGATCAACACATGTCTAATCTCATTTTCGATAATGAATTCTTTGAACTCCTGGGAGGTAAAGCACGTTCCCCTATCTGATATCAATGTCAATGGACGACTATAATCCGCAAAGTATTCCGCTAGACAATCAATTGTCTCTTTTGACGTCGTAGATTTAGTCGCATAAAGCTTAACGAATTTTGTAAACGAATCAATCACTACCAAGATGTATTTCTTAATCAGTCTTTGTTTTTCGATTGGTCCCAAATGATCAATATGGATTGTACAGAAAGGCAATTTCCCTTTTGGGATACTGTGTAAAAATCCCTCTTGTCGTCCTGAATTTGGAGAAAATGAGATACACTTTAAACAATTCTCTATGTGCACTTTAACTTTTCTTTTCATGTCAGGGAACCAGTAGTTTCTACTGATAGCCTCGCAAGTCTTCTCAACTCCTACGTGTCCGAGCTCATCATGATATTTGATCAATATTGAATTTTCCATCTTTTCCGGAACATAAAATAGTAAATTATTTGACTTCTTTCTGTACAAAAGCCCATTTCGCATTTCATATGTTTCACTATTTGATTTTTCTAAACTCGCCCGTAATTCCCTAATCCGATCATCACGATTTTGACAGAGCGCAAGGTTTAATTCTAATGGGTTGTCTTCAAGAGTGAGAATATTTGTCGCACGACTCAGTGCGTCGACATGCGCCATTCGCGCTCCCGGTCGGTGTTCCGCAACGTAGTCGTAATGCATGAGCTCGACTGCCCATCTCTCAATTCGCGGGTTAACATCCTTTTTATCTAGTGTCATCTTGAGAGATGCGCAATCCGTAACAATCTTAAATGGTATGCCCTGCAAATAGATTCTAAATCGCCTTAACGCGTAGATAATAGCTAACGTTTCGAGCTCAAAGCTATGGTAGCGACTCTCAGCATCGGTGGCAGTCTTCGAAAAATCGAAAATAGGATGAAATTTCTTGTCACTCTTTTTCTGCAGCAAGGTTGCGCCAAACCCAAGCGAACTAGCATCCGTATGAAGTTCGGTTTCATCATACGGACTGTAAATGCTCAAAACAGGTGCTTCAGTTAATCGCGTCTTAAGGATTTCGAAAGCGTTCAATTCCTTCTCGCCAAAAATAAAGTCTACTCCTTTGCGTACAAGATTATATAAGGGCCTTGCTATTAGAGAAAATCCTTCAATAAACTTTCTAAAATACGATGTCACACCCAAAAACCGTTGTATCCCTTGCACATTCTGAGGGATCGGAAAGTTTCTTATGGCTTGAACGCCAGACGGATTTGGTTTCACTCCGTCCTTCGATATTACATATCCCAAAAACTCAATTTCAGTGTACATTATTTTGCACTTCTCAATACAGAGCTCTAATAGATTAATCACCAGCGATGAAAAAAGACTCTTCAACACATTCAAATGCTCACCGATACTCTTTGTGGCCACCAGCACATCATCCATATAAACAATAACGTCACCCGCTGGTATCAAATCCGCTAATGCCTCATTCACAAATCGTTGAAAACGTGACGGACCCACTTTCAACCCAAACGGCATCTTAATATATTCGAACACTCCTAACGGTGTTGTGAATGCGGTAAATTGCACAGACTCCTCTGCCATCTTAACGTGGAAGAATCCATCCTTAAGATCAAACGTACTAAAGTATTTTTATCCCTTAATAGATCGATTTGATCCTCTATCAAAGGGAGAGGATAATTATTTTGCGAGATCATTTTATTTAAAAATCTGTAATAGACACATAAACGTAATTCACCGTTTTTCTTTTTCACTAAAACAATTGGCGATACGTATTCGGAATCATTTGGCCGGATAATTTCTTTCTCGAGTAAGGTGTCCAATATGTTCCTTAATTTTTCTTTTTCATAAAATAATAATCTTCGTGGACTATAATGAAATGGTTTTGGCTCTCTAATATCCAATTTTAATTGCATATCAACTTTCGGAACGGATGGTCTTGCCATTTCCACGTATTCCTCTCTAAATAGTTTTTCGACCTTGTCGTTTACCTCGCGTGTTAAATCCGGGTTAAGGTTCAAAATGTTGTTAACTCGTGTCTCATTATCACCAATGTCGACATTCATCAGTTCATCTACTACGGTTTCTAATGGTTTCATTAACATAAGTCCAAATTCTTTCATAACGTCACGACCTAACACAATAGCGCTCCCCATTGTCGAATTCGGTACCACCAAAACGATTTGATTGTCTTTGGTTTCGTTATCAATCGTATTTTCTTTAATAAAACTTATCTTACTACCTGTGTCCATAAGTGTTGTTAAAGGAAATTTGAAGATGCAACCCCCACGGCTTACTTCGTAATCAATGTCTCTAATAAAAGTGTCCTCTTTTTCCTCATCCCGCATCACTACAGTCACCTGATCTTCTATTTCTGTCTGTTCCTCCTGCTGTTCTTCCATTTCCGAAACCAAAGTCACCTGCGCCTTCGCCCTCCTCTTCGGACAGGCGTTGACTCGGTGTCCAAACTTCCCACATTCGAAGCAAGATCCTTTTTCCCTTCGAAGCTTATCACACTCGTTTGACCAATGTCCTATTCGTTTTGACCTTTGATCATACATTCTTTTTAATCCTTCTAATATTTCGTCCAATGTCATCCTAAATGTGTCCTCAGCTTGGAACCACTCTTTCGCCTTTCCTTTTCATTTATTGCTGACCAATATCTTTGCCCGATGGTCTTCAATATCATAACTCTCACACAGCATTCTAATTTTGTCCTCCCATCTCTGGAAAGTGCCTGCTGTTCCATCGTAAAACCCAACAAGTTCTAATATATTGGATACTGTCGCTCTCTCTCCTGGTTCAGATTCGCGTCAGTTGACGGTGTTGCTTGCCTGAGTTGCACATTCTCATTCCTGACAAGTGCCAACTCTCTTCTCAAAAGGTCGTTTTCCCTTTGTATTAATTCCGTACTTATTTCATGATATCTTCTCTCTAATTCACCCACATTGTTCGGGTCCATAATTCAATATTTCTTAATTCACCGTGTCCTTAGCCTCACCCTTTCTAAATCACTTAAGTTTCAATATTTCTTAATTCACCGTGTCCTTAGTCTCACCCCTTTCTAAATCACTTAATTTTCACAGTTCCTTCACTTCACTAAAATTCACCGAGTTCTAAATACAGCGTTCCTAAGCTCAACTAAAGTTCACTGTTTTCTAAATTCAACGTTCCTAAATTCACTTAAAGTTCACTGTTTTCTAACTTTGCTGTTTTCCGATTTCACACGTCCTGATTCCACTTTTGATTATTGTAAGGATGGCCTATTTGTTCAAAAATTAGGGTGAGACAGGGGTTCTCATAAATCACAAACACTTAATTGAGACGACCACACTTTAGTGACTGCCCATGACCGACTCATGATCGACTGACTTCCAAACGGACGTGTCCGCGTGCCTCTTGTCGCCCAAGACGCAATTCGGCGGCGGCACGTGTGATCTGAGACACGCATAACAAAAGCATGCGTCGCCGTATCGGCCGTTGAAACTTCAAAGGGCCGCTACATAAATAACGCCAAAAATTTTTCTCTCTCCAATTTTTTGCAGTTCACTAGACCATATTCCACTGCAGGGTTGGCTGCGTTCAAGACTCCTACTAAGTGTGCAAATTCCCTAATTTTACATTCATATTCTACCTTAAATTTTGTTATCACTCTATTTATTTGATTTTCCTTTCTTTCATTTAATGCAATTGTATACTCAATTGAGTTAATTACAAATCCTAGAAATTTGCAGTTTTGAGATGGGAATAAACTACTCTTTCCTTTATTTATAATAAAGACCAACATTTCTAAAAAATATTTTGATTCAGTACATTTTCTTTGCAATCCTTCGATTATTTCCCAATATATAACATATCATCTAAATAAATCGTTGACATAAACCTGTAGCCCTCAATGCATTTATCACCGGTTTCATAACCTTCATGAAGACCTACGGACTTGTACATAAACAAAACGGAAGGATTCTGAATTGATATACTTGACCTTTAAAAGTAAATTGTAAATTCTTTCTACCTGACTTATGGACTGGAACTAAAAAATAGGCACCCTTGAGGTCAATAAAAGACATAAATGCATTAGGAGTCAAAAGACTTTTGCCGATCTAATATCCTCCATATTGAAATAAGGAGGTTTAATGAATTTATTTAAGTTTTTTGAATTTTATATAAACCTATATGAACCATCGGGTTTTTGCACTAGAAAAATTGGAGAGATAAACCCATCTTTGCATTCTTCACGTTTCTCTATAGCCTTTTCCGTTAAAAGTTTCTAAATCTCTAAATCCATTTGCTCGATTCCCCCTTTTTGCCGTATTTGCTGCTCAATGGATTTATATTGTATTGGGGTTTCTTTAAACGGAATTATGTATCCACTTATACAGTTTAATACGTAACAATCTGCCGTTAGTTTTCTCCACTCGTCCATAAAAGAACCTAATCTCCCTGCAAGATCGCCTACCTTATCTATTTTTTCGCTGCATCTTTCATCGATCGAATCTTTTCCCGATTCATCAGGCTCGATCGATACTGTGGCCTCTGCTTGAAGCGAACAAATTGCTTTTTCGGATAACTGCCCGTCTGCCTTGAGTTTTAAGGTTTTGCCAGGCCCTTTCAATGGTCTTTGCTTCCTTCATTTGTGTAGCCAAATTTTGTCCATATAACCATTCGTCCGAGTGTAATAACTCTACCAGGGTTTTAACACTTTTCTTGATCACAGGTGTGATGGAAGACTTTCTAGCGATATACTGTTGATAGAATACCTCTGATAGCAGTTTTCCAGTGTCGCATAAGTATTCTAAAAACTTCATTTGGTCAACACCTTCCTCAGGATTATCAAGAAGCAGAGACACAGCAGCACCAAGGGATATGATTGCTGTTCCCACACATTCCTGATTTTCTACAAAATGCTGAAGTCTTTCGCAATCTCAGTTAGTGCGGCTAAGATCTCCAAATTAATTTTGGAAGTTTCTGAATATAACTCGCCTTTACGGTGATATTTCTTTGTTAAGCCTTTTTAAAGAAGAGAAAAACCTTTAGGTGTGTCAGTCTTATTTTGATTTCATTCTCCGTAGGGGAGTTTAACTGACGATCGCATTTGTCAATAAGGTTTATAGGCACTTCTGTTTCATTGAAAACATCATTTTCTTTGTTAGAATCAACCTCGGAAAAATACATGATTGTTGAATTTCTTTTTTTTTTTTTGTTTGTATGGAACTATTTATTTCAACATCAGCACTCGTGTGTAGCCTGTTGAACGTTGTTCGTATGGAACTATTGATTCCAATATCAGTACTCGTGTGGAACGTGTTGAACTTTGGTCGTCGACTTTTTGTCGTTACTGTCCTTGTTGGACGTGCATTATTCGTGTGGAATAAGCAATCTGCCTTTCGTGTGGACAGTACAGCTGAGGATGTAGAAAAAAAATTTTTACCTGAGATTTGTTTAGATACCACCTAACATTCTTCACCTTTTCCTTCCAATGCTTTCTTATCTCGTTGATTAACAAACTGAGTGAGAAGATTAGTAAGCTTATCTAACAGAGTTTGCATGTTTTGCAACTTCTCTCCAGTTTTCCTGTCCTCGCTGCCCTTAGAATGTGACCGAGAGCGCTTTCTTTTCTTTTGCTTTCCCATTTTGTTAAATAATTTATATCGATAAATTACATCAATAAATCCTTGCGCAGATTTACTCTTTATGTGTGAATCGTTCAGCACAACAAACAATGTGAGGTGTTACTAGGCCATACGTTGCTAGGAAGACCGACGACGCTAAAATTTGAAATACTTTAAACGTTGTGAATTTGAGCAAAGCTGACGCTACTACCAGTAATCATTGAGAACGAGACGTCACAATACAATTACGATTGAGCATCGCCGCCCATCGGCGGGCTCGCTCGATCCCTCAATTATATATCCTGTTTCATTCTCAAGATCACTAGGTAGATGTTTATAGCAAAAACTGCAATCAGTATTGCAATGAACATTTCAAATTATAATTATTAAATAATTAAATTCAAATATATTATCAAAATGATTAATATAGTGTTAGAATAATCCGTTCCAAAAACTACGACAACAGTAGTGTTTTCCCGAATTTACCTTTGTCTTTTATAATAGGCCGATTGTAAAATCGGTCAAATATCTGAGATTTCTCCGACCAGCCTGCGAGGATTTTACTAACGCTCAAGTCCAAACCTTTCTTTGACGCTGCAGATGTAGCAGCTTGCCGTAAACTATGTGGGGCAATATTTTTGCTAATACTCATCGTATCCTTTGATGCCTCTTTAAATGGTTTTCTTGTCGTTATAAATAACGCATCTTCATTTTGCCGCAAATTCGCTGTCTTCTTCAAATATGCCTGCAATGTAGTAGCAACGCACAATCCTGGCCGATCTCGAAATTTCGGTAATATGAACAATGGTTGTACAATGCCAGGTTTAGACGTTTTTGCACATTCTGCTATTTTAATCTCAATAACATCTATGTTTTCATCAACTGGCATCATTGTCTTCGACTCTTCCAACAATGGTTGAATATCATATATTTCTTCGTACTTCGGATTTAGAAGGACGAAATTTGAAAATCCGTTTTAATGGCCTAGTAATTAATGGATCCTTTCCAATAATTTCGATAGATATTAACGATACTACCGACCGACATGTTTTTATCGTACTGTAGGAAGCTCACTGATTGAACTTCTGTGTCAACCGTTCGAAAAGGTAATTACGTCGAGGATCAAGAACATCCAAACTTTTTTAATACCGAAAACCGTCCAATCTTGCAACGATCTAGCGTAATGCTGTGAGGTTCCCTCAGAAATTGATTCCAACAGGAGCTTTGTCAAATCTACATCCACCTTATGTGTGCTGAATGCCTCCCGAATGAGCGCCCGGGCATCAGTGTTAAACACTCTCCTAATGGATGCTGAATTTTACTGCATGGAAATTTTAATAAGTTCCTATTTGGCCTAAATTTTATAGGAAGTGCCTCCAGCAAGGACAACCACAATGCATACCATGGTTGTGACTCTCCAACCGGAACTATTAATATCCCACAAGCCTGATCCCTTTCAATTTGCAATAAAGACGTTAAACTTAGCGAGAAAGGCGGAAACGCGTAAAAAAATAATTTATTCCATTTCAAGGTGAATGCGTCCACACAAAAAGCTTCTGTCTCCTTATGCCAAAGGACAAAATTGTTTACATTTTTATTATTACGAGTCGGAAATAAGTCTATTTCAGACTCTCCAAATTCAGTCAACACCATATTGAATGCGCAATTTGCCAGTTCCCATTCTGTGTCGATATTAAATACTCTCGATTCCTCATCAGCTTCCGTATTTTCTTTGGACAGAATATATGAAGCACACACCCACAATTTCCTTTGTTCACACCACATCAAAATTTTTCTCGTAACTTCATTTAATTTAGTGTATTTTACACCACCCATTCTGTTAATATAGGAAATTGCCGTGGTATTGTCTATACGTAGTAAAATATCTTTGTTCTTTAATTCTGCTGCAAAACACCTCAACGCAAAATATGCTGCCAATAATTCCAAACAATTTACGTGCTCCTTGGGTTCCACTTCGTTCCAGAACCCGTGAGTCTTTTCACTCTCACACACAGCGCCCCATCCTGTGGAGGAGGCGTCTGAGAATATTTCAAAACAAAATTCTTGCCGCCTAATCGGATTTACGGACTGACAAATATTTGTCTCCCACCAGACAAAATTTTCATTTAAAGAAACAGGTATTCTCATCGTTGAATCATAATCTCCATCCATGTCCAGTAAAGCAAGGTATTTCTGGCGTTCGAAGTCCTTCGAATAGAGCCAACGGTATGCCACAGCGGGGCTCGCAGCCGTAATGTTAACAAAAATTGAGCAAAATCCCTAACCGATGATTTCTTACAACTACGGAACTTCTTAATGAAAGACGAAATCTGCTTTTTCTTTTCAAGTGGAAGTTCGATCGTAAAAGACTTCGAGTCCATACAAAGAAGAATACAAAACCCAAAATTTGGGACCTCATTCTCGGGACCAAATTACTTTTCACTTGTTTATAATAAACCCAAGCGACCCAAATCTGCAAATGGTTGCTCGCACTTTCGTGGTACATATACTCACATCTGCTCCCAGGCATAACCAATCATCAAGGTAAATTATAAGTGCCAATCCCTGTATTCTGAATGAACCAACTACTGGTTTCATAATCTTAGTCAATATCCATGGAGCTACATTAAGGCCAAGCGGCAGAAAAACAAACTGATAAAGTTGACCTCTCCACGAGAAACTAAGAAATTTCCTACTATCTTTTTGCACAGAAATGAGGATGTAAGCATCTTGCAGATCTAGTTTGGCCATGTAACAATTATTGGTCATTAATTTCATCGCTGTTCTTATGTTCTCCATCTTAAAATGGTCTAGCGAAATGAATTTGTTTAATTTTTTCAAATTTAAAACAAATCTTTTCTTTCCATTACTTTTAGGTACCAAAAAATAAGCGGACACAAATTTTCCTTTGCAAAATTTACATTTGTCAATAGCTCCCAAACTTAAAAAATTGTCCTTTGCATGTTACATGAAACACTCATCATTTTTGTTTATTCAATATTCTGCTGGTTGGTTATACGGGCATGGTCTTGAAAAAAAAAGGAATTTAAACGCCCGATATACAATCCAAAATAAATGTATAAGACGTGATTTGGTACCAGGCTTGTACATATGTAATTCTTTAAACGACCTGCAATAAATTTTACCACAGCTACTTTTATAACTTGGTCTGGGCGTTCGTCTGGGTTCCTCGAGATTTATTTTGAGTTTGCCTCTCTACAGATTGATGGTGCTTGTTTGGTTTCCTTGATTCACTCAAAAATTTCAACGTTGGTCTGGATATGTAACCCGTCTGATTGTTCTTCTGGAACCTTACAGATGGGCCTCTCCAGTTTAAAGTGCCTGGAGTTCGTAATGGCAACTACTTTTCCTGGCTTTTCATGGAAGTACCTACTTTTTCCATGCTATTGGCCGTCTTAAGACGCTGGGAGATCCCTTCTCCAAACAAATACTCATCTGTTACAGATTTTTCTAAAATGGATTTTGCGTTTTTATCCAGACCTGGGTAAATAAAAACTTTTCTTGCTTTTGTCAATTGACCAAACAATCTGCAGAACAGCTTTCCGGAATCAAGTAAAAGTTCCAATAATTTATTTTTATTTATTGGTTCCTTCTGGTCGTTAAAAATCAAGCATATTGCTGACCCAAGAACAGCCAACTCAGTACCGCAAAGATCCTGATCATTTGTTGAAAATTGATCCCTTTTCTTGGAACTATCGTTAAGCAACGTCTCAACCTCTGGGTTGAGTTTACGTGTGCCAATTGCGCAATTGCCCTTCTCACAATATTTACTTAAAAAGTTAATTTTTACATTCTTTTAGGAATCCATAAATTACAGTCTTTTTCCCATTTTCAACTAAGACAGGGTGAACTTTGAAATGCTCCTCATTCTTTTTTAGATGGTCATCTCCGAGTAACAACGTAACATCATCATCTAAAGTTGTATCCTCCTGCTCATCAGGCGTAAAGTTGTCTTGCAAATCTTCTAACGCGATTGTATCGAGAACATTCGCTTTATTTGTCCCAACGATATTTTCCATTATCTTTCAAGTTTGTCGACTCGGAAGGTCTAAATGAAAACAGAATTATAACCTAATTATACAGGTTATAAACATAGATATGACGTGTGTCATCCAATAAGTTACACCACTCGTAAGGCAACGTATATATTTCTTTCCGGCCTTTGTACGGCGTGTCTCACCTTCCGTGTGAGCTCGCCACCATTTGCGTTCTTTCATCGTGTATGCAATTGCATCACCGTTGTGTACGATATGTCTCACCTCTCGTGTGAGCTAATCGCCAAAGCAGACTGATGTTATGATAAAAATCTTTACATCAAACTGTATCGTTTCATTACCAGTATGAACTTTTTAAACATATTACCAAAACGACTTATTGCACAAGCTAACCTGTAGCAACAGTAACTTCTTCCCTTGTTTCTGGGTTTTTCATCGGTATTGGTTCCACCTTTGATTATTTTTTCTCAAGTTTCTTTTAAACTTTCCATTTTTCCATTCCTCGAAACTGCCCCACGTTTCGGCATGTTTTCGGAATAAGGATAACAGGAATAAATATTACTACGCACTATTATCCAAAAAACATTTGCTCCTGCAAAAAAAATCCGTAGCAAGCACAACGCGCACAGAAAACGTTATGAAGAAAACGGACAGACGTGGGTGACGACCGTTTTTTTTTATTTACGGCTGAAACCTGTGGCAACACCATATGAACAGTAGCGGTACTATCTAGTGATCTTGAGAACGAAACACGATGCATAAATTCATTATTTTCGCCATTAGAAGAGAACGCATTGTGTGAATCGGAACGCCGTGTCAGCGCGATTAGTCGCATCTAATGAACGACACGGAAATATAAGTAGGATGCAATCTATGAAGTAGTAAATATATTTTCCTGACCTGATGAAACTTGTGGCAACGGTTCTACCAAGGTCCAATACAGAAGGTTAAACAATATTTCGATTAAGAGTATTATCTTTTTCAGGCCATTTAAAATGAAACTTTTAGTTAAATATGTGTTTGCAAAGTCCTAAATTTATGAATGTAATTTTTTGGGTACTGTTTAGTACGACAAATGCATGCGATTTTCTTAAACGGATACACTGCAGATTAAACAATATATAAAAGAGTCTCAGTAAGTTGATTGGTAGGACTGCTGCAATTTTAGCCGAGCAGAACAAAAAAAAATCGAATGACTTCACAACAAAAATGAAATGGATTCACAGATCAAGTAACTTCACCAATTTAACGCTATATTCTCTCTCACGTTACTCACTCCCTCCTTCTTTGATTTATGTTTTATTTTCCTAGTACGTATATTTCTGCTACTTACATTTCTCCTATTCAATAGTCACTACTTTCATACATTCGCTGACCGCATATAAATAGTACACTTAGGGCTTGAATATTGTTCTGAAATTATTGCCACATTTGCATAAATGGATTTGAATAGTAAGATTTATTAAAGAATTAGAGGTTCCATTTATCTAAATACGGTAAGTTATTACATATGAAGATATTTTTTTGCATTAAATATCTCTTCAGAATGACGTGAAATATATTTTGGGAATGGGTACATTTTATGTACTCCAAACACGTGGAGTTTAGCATCTGGATCTTTAAGTATTTAATGCTCGCTGCAATATTCATGTATTGTAAAAGAATATTGGGGTTACTATTTGTTATTAATTATTCATGGTTCCCAATCTGACATTTTCCATCATCCTTTTTAAAATCAGGGCAATTTCAAAGTTATTAACATCTGTAGTAACTTAGTACACTTCACTATAAATTAATAAAAAAACATTTGGTACAAAAAGAAATGAATGTCATTTGAGAACAGAAGGGTTATATGCTTCGTGCTGTATTCTTAATATAAGCTCTTGCTTTCCTTTTCCCACGACCACTTCTAGCCATTCGGTCATCATTTAATTCCTCTCCGGTTCACCTCACGATCAAGCTCGCTTTTACCGCTTATTCTGCTACACTCCGTGAACAAATATTTCTGTGATCCCAATGTGCATACATGTAGTCTCTCCATGACTAAAGAGAATAATTATTTAATGAATTAATTAAGAAGGATAAATTAATTGATGTGAATAAATGTCCATTTAATTTCCTCGCTCGTTTATTCTGCTTTCATCTTCATGGCACCAGATTTGTTCCAGGATCTTTACATTACCATGTTCGGCCGTCCTGGCAAATGACATCTGTCCTCAGATATTCAGCTTATCTTCATCGTCTTCGTCGCAGTCTTCCGTATCTTCCAAAATCCATGATTTCATTGAATCGGTCGCCGTTCTTGCGTACTACGAGGACCACTTGAAAAGTTTCCGGCCTTATCGACACAAACTAACAGTAGAAAAAAAAGGTTTTACTGTCCAATGGATAGCGTTGACATACATAAACCGTAAAAACTTCAAGTCACTATGACCATTATTTTGTTTACGGTACTATTCGAAATTTGTCAGCTGACTTTGTCTATCAATAATGGAGAGAATTGAGTATCGCGCATTGATAAAATTCCTTCATTTGAAAGGAAAAAAGACTGAAGATATAAAAGATGAGTTATACTCTGTATACGGTAAAGCCTCTCCTTCATTTACAACGGTCAAACATTGGGTAGCCGAGTACAAACATGGTCCTACGGGCATTTCAGCGGCGGAACGTTACGGGTGCCCGAAAACCGCGACAACTGAAGAAATGGTCGATCTAGTGCATCAAACTGTAATGGAAGATCGTCAATTGACTATTAACGATACTGCTAAGTGTTGTAGGAAATGATCGGAACGGATGCACAAGATTTTACATCAAGATTTGTATATGAGAAAATTATCCGGTCGCGGGGACCCGCGTTTGTTGTCTCGCGACCAAAAGCGCATACGGATGGACATGTCGCGTGAGTGTCTTAGCCTGTATGATAAAAAATTCAACGGAATTTTTGGGGCGAGTGATAATTGTCAATGAATCCTGGGTACACCCCCATACGCCTGTGACCAAACAACAGTCAATGCAGTGGGATGCGGGGGGGGGGGGGGGGGGGGGGGGGACTACGAAGAAGCGAAACGTCTTCTCTGCAAGAAAAGTGATGGCGACAATTTTCTGGGATAGCCGTAGAATAATTTTTATCGATTACCTTGCAAAGGGTGAAACAATCAACGGACAGTACTGTGCTTCATTGCTGGATAAATTAAAGGCAACAAATAAATAAAAACGTCCGCATTTGGCAAAGTCAAAATTCCTGTTGCACTAAGATAACGCTCGGACTCACACATGCATGGTCGTAACGTCAAAATTGGACAAATTAAAGTTTGAATTGCTTCCGCACCTACCCCATTCGCCAGGTTTACCTTCCAGCGAATTTTTCCTTTTTGCTACTTTGAAAAATTTCTTGGGGGAAAGACATATAACTCAAAAACAGAGGTGGAAAACGCTGTAAAGCAGTATTTTCAGGTTTAGACGATCATTTTTTTCTGACCGTTTAAAAGGATGAGTGAAACGTTGGACCAAAAGTTGCACGGAGACTTGTTCAAGAAATAGATTTTGTTTTGCATCGAAATTTTTGTCTTTCTTGAAAAGGCCGCAAACTTTTGGAGTAGCCCTCGTAGATAGCGATCGTTTCGCATTACTTTAGTTACTCATACGGTCCCAAATATTTCGGATGTAATGTTAACCCTGATCCAAACTGTGTACATCGAATTGCGACCAGATTGCCTTCCTTATACTGCGTCGCAACTGTCCTTTTCTTGGTGAATGATTGGGGATTTTCCGCCTAGATCTTTAGTATGGATTCCTTTGCGCGTTTCCGGCATATCTTCCGATTTCCTTTAAACATCTAACTCCATTCGTCTTCGATCATCTTCCGTATGGATCGATCTTCTCTTATCCTCATGTGCGTACTGAACAGCAGATAAACGGAGTCGTTTGATATTTACGTTCGGCGTAGCATTTAAGTGTCGTTGAGCTAAATCGAGATAACAATACCAATCTTCGGGTTTTGAAGAAGTTATCTTCGTTAGTAATGGTATAGGCGTACGATTAACCCTTTCTACTTGCCCGTTACTCCTAGGTATCCCGGTGGTAATCTTAACATATCGATTTCTCTTTCAAAAGTTAACTCGTGTTTTTGTGGGTGAACGTTGCTGACCGGTCACGAGTTAACTTGTTTGCACTTGAGTCCAAACGGCTATTTTAACTGTTTTCAAATGACAGGGCAATATAGAATATAGCAAGATTGTGTTCATTGTGTTCAATGAAATCATTTATTATAAAAAATGTGTAGTTCTTCTTAGTGGAGGCTTTTATTAGATCGGGATGGTCATTGCGGAATGTGTCAAGAAGGACGAAACTTTGTGACACGCAACAAGACATTTTTCAATCAATTATATATAACTTATATAATTCCGCACAATTTTCAAAAATTTCTCATTTCAAAAATGATTCTTCTGAAAATACAATCTTATCTATCGCAAAATGCCCTTCTTCATGTGCTTGACGAACCACTTGCATCTGCAACGCTCTAGGTACTACAACTAACACTCTATATCTCTATACAAAATATCGTTCCTTACAATATAACCTATTAGTTCTTTGTTTTTAATTATAATAAAAAATATTAAACGTTACTTTTTAAATTTATGTCGATAAGTTCAATTTGAATTCATTATGCACGAACAAACTTTATTGGAGGTTATTTACATCGTTTCACTTCCATGTTCAATTACGAAATAAAAGCCGGCGACTTGAGACAGCTTTACCGAAAATTGCCGGTCAACAATGTGTTAACATGCTCGATATTCTCTTTCTTAAAATACTCTGTAAAACAATTTGTGGTGAACGCTGTTCCTCTGTCCGAGATTACTTTTGGCGGATTTCCAAACACATTTGACTGTTTTCGCAGATGACATAGCACTACAGCGGTATCCGTAGATTTGTACAAACTTCGTGAAATCATCCACAACTACGAAAATGTAGCGGTAGTTCTTCTTAGTGGAGGGGATAGATCCGGGGTGGTCAATGCGGAAGGTCTGAGAAGGTGCGTTATCTCCTTTTTTCTTCGCAACAAAATGGGGCCGATTTTCCGCCCTTCCTTTCGGATAAAATATAACTAACACAATTCCGCACAACGTTTTCAGCAAAATTTCTCATTCCTTCAAACAATGGTCTCTTCTCACTTACATTACAATCTTATCTATCGCAAAATGCCCTTCTTCATTCGCCGGACGCAACCACTTGCTTTCGCAACTGTTTCTTGGTCTCTGGTGTGTATATCTCTATACAAAATATCGTTCCTTACAATATAACCTGTTAGTTCTTTGTTTTTAACACTATCAATAATTCCACGCACATTTGAGTCTTCGTGTTGCACTCTTTTTAAATTAGCGATAAGCCTGTTTCATCTTCGTCAACAAACATAACCGTGAGTAGAGGATTACGACTTACTGCATCTACGTGTGTCATATGCATGCTTAACCGTGGATCTATTGTATATCCAAATTCTTAGTGAAGTATTTTATCGTTTAAACTTAATACCTAACAAATATATTCTAATTTTTCACAATGATTTTATAATCACGAGTACTTCTAACTCATAACTGGGATACTTTTCTTCGGCAGGCGTAGTTTTCCCGCTCGCGTATACACTGGATGAAACATACCGTCAGTGTGATCGCGCTGCATCGCATGCTTTACTTGAAGCGTCGGTGAGCAATTCGGTTTCGGCGTTTACTCTGCATAATTGCAATAGCGGCTTACTACACAAAATTGTTTAAGTTGTTGAAATGATTCTTCTTCTCGTCCAAAATGAAACCACACTTCTTTCCCCAATAGGTTTGACAATGGTCTTGCAATGATAGATTATCGCGCAAAGAATTTATGAAATTATCCCGTTAAACCGAAAGAGCTTTGTACTCCTTTGCAATTACTAGGCCTCGGGAATTTTGCAACCGCAGCTGTCTTGGCAACCAAGGGTTGTGGCTAACCGTCTTCGATTATGTGTCCTAAGTACTCTATACCTCTTTTCAAAAACTCGCATTTCTTCCAATTGATCACTAAACCAAACTCACTGGCTGTCTTTAATATCAATTCGAAATGATCAGTCCCTTATGCGTTAAATTCAGAAGGTATGATTATATCGCAAAAAATGAATTAATTTTTTCTTTGCGGCAATTAATTCCTTAAACACAAGATTAATAAACATTTGAAAGACAGACGGCGAATTACATAATCTAAATGGAATTGTGTACATTCGACTCTTCTCATTTATTGTTACATGAAAGGATCCGTTCTTTAAATCTAGTGTAGAGAGCACTCGTGCGCTTTGTAACGCGTCTAACTGATACTCAGTCAATAGTAGGGGGTATCTATCCTTTCTAAAGTTTTCGTTTAATCGGCGATAATCAACAGACAGCTTACCCACCGATAGCTGTATAATTTCGTCGGCTAACCATTTATTTATTTCGGCATCAACCTCGTATTTCTCTTTCAGCGATAAGCGCCTTGGATGCGCATACACCGGTTCTTCGTCTCTTAACACATTAAATTAATTTCTAGGATTTACCTCGACTGTAGCTTTCTGAGTCGTATAATCTTACGATTGACTCTCTATCCATTCGCAATCCATGCGCGATGTTAGTATATGTTTACATTTGTATTTAGTATGTTTTGTGGTTTTCAGCTGTTCGGTTGTTCAAATGTCTATATATCATCGTTGGTTTTGAAATCTTCATTTTCATTGAAAATAAAGATGTATATGCAGACGATGTTTATCTGACGTTGATTCTCAAGAGAGTTACCATTGATAATAATGATAGTGATATTGACGATAATGATCGGATAGTTCTATACGACCTGTGAGAAGGATCAACGAGTTTTCCACTACCGATTAGCGATGATGAAGTGAAAATGATTATGAAGAATTTTCATCATGGACTAAGTCGACATTTTACCTTCTTAGAACCGTTTTTGGATAGACCGAGGTTAAAATATTTGATCACAGAACGGCGTTGAAGGATCTCTGGATGTGTTCCTTGATGATAATTTCTACGAAATGATGGTAACAGAAACTAACCGATATCACCACCAAAACGTCGACAAATACGTTAAAAAGAAGAAAACTCACATGGACGGATCTCACTTTTGGCGTGTCGTGTTGCTCTCTAATTTTTGGCAGTTATTAATTCTAATGGGACGCATCACGAAAAGTAATATCGATGAATATTGGACAACAGATCCATTATTAGAAACACCAATATTTCCAAAGACAATGAGCCGTGATAGATTTAAAGAGATATGGAGATGGTGGATCTTTGTGAACAACGATGAAATGGATGAATCTGCGACCGTCTATTTCATTCGACCAGTTTATGACAGTTTGGTTGAAAAATGCAATGCTGTATATACACCAAGAAGAGAAATTTCACTGGACGAAAGCATCATACCATGGCGTGGAAGATTGGGATTTAAAGTTTACAATGCCTCGAAAATGATTAAATATGGAATCTTGGTTAGAGTTGTAATGTTTGGCTACATTTGTAATATGAAATATATGATTGTGTAAGAATCGGAACGTTACCGAAAACGGTCGGAAACAATATTAGATATTCTTACTCCTTATAACAGACAAATATTATCATGTGTTTATGGATAATTATTATAACAGATGTAGATATAAACGAAACTCTTTTAAAACATTACAAAGTTGTGGAACAATACGTGAAAACCGAAATCTTCCACATGAATTAAAAAATATATGCAACGCGGACAGTCAAATTTCGGAAAAATTGGAGACGCATGTTATTACAAATTTGGCAGTCGGAAAGAGAGCTTGAGGATGATTTCGAATATTCATATCGTGAACTTTACAAGCAATATAGATTGGCACACAAATACAAAAATAATTAAACCAAAATGGTAATAGAATACAACAACTATATGAAAAGTGTCGATAGCAGACCAGTACCGATTTTCTTATTACTCAATCCATGCGAAAAACAAGAAAGATGCGCGTTTTGTATTTGTTAAATTGTGCATTTTTCAAACTATTTAGTATATAATGTGCATAATAATAGTAGCTTGCCATATAAAAAATATTTTTACAATTATCACGCTGTCTTTTAATTATTTAAAAAAATTGAAGATCTCTAATGGACATTTCATAAATCATCGATTTTCACCACGGACTCCACGATATAAAATTGATCCGCCTGGACGTCTTTCGCTAGACATCAAAAAGCACAAATTAATTCGGATAGAAAATAATATGCAAAAGCTATATGCCCAACGAAATTTTTTTGCGTAGTTTGTGCGGCACATAAAAAAAGAAAGTTGACTTGCTTCAAATGTGAGCCTTGCAATGCACCTCTCCACCGTGGCGAGTGTTATCAATATTATCACACTCATAAAAAATACTAGATTCGTCTCATAAATATGTACTTTACACACATTTTTTGTAATTAGTGTCTAGTTCGTTTTTTTAATATTTCTTATAGTTTTAATACTATATATTTTTGTGTAAACGTTTTTTAAGTCTAAATTTTTTTATGAATACTATTATTTTATATACTGCTACTAGTATACTACTACTAATATTTTTTATGAAAAATCGCTCTAGACGAAAAACGAGGCGGGCGGTCGCCGTTTGCAATCACCTATAATATTTTTCGCCAAGATCGCCCGCCTTTAATGTGTTAAGATAATATTCATTTCTAACCCTACGTCGGGTACTTTCTGGGGGTGATAATCTTTTATTGCACTCTCTATCGTTTCTCGACATTTCGCGTTCGTTAGTATATGATAATTCGACATGATTCTTTTCACCATACTCTTCAGCCGTATCAATTTTCATGATGTCGCATATATCATCGTTGGTCTTTGTATCTTCATTTCTATTGAAAATAGAGATCTCACCTGCGTCGATGTTTACTCTTACTTTTCTCAAGAAGTCGTTACCAATAAGCAGACCATGCTTTAATAGAGCGTCGGATACTACGTGTAATTTAATTGGATACGTATTCTTATCAACAGTGATCGCCATTTCTATCTCGCCGTACGTACAATTTTCATCAGAACCTATACCGCGAAATTTTTAAATCTTCTTACCCAGATTTGGTAGACCGAGTTTAAAATATTGATCCGCCCTAATTAAAATTAGATCACTACCTCTGACGACTAACGCTATTAACTTATTGTCTCCTAATTGCACTTATTTAGACAACACTTTCCACAAATCTCTGAACTCACACCACAAACTTTCTTCGGTGTGTCGTGTTGCTCTCTATACTTCTGGCAGTTCTTCGAGATGTGGCCAAACCTGTTGCATCGGACCCATCACGTAGCTTTGGCTTCGATGGACATTCCTGACTCCGATGACTTGGCACTCTGCAGTTGTAACAGCGTGCTTCACTAAACCCTGTAGATGAATGGCATGATCGGTCGTTGATCTCCTTGCTGCTATGCAATTTCGGCTTTCTCTGCATACTCTCCTTCATTGCCTCATATAATTTAAACTTTATTAGCTCTTGAATCGTCGTTGCGCGGTACAAGTTTGTCTTGTTTACCACTTCTTCTTGAATGCCATCTACAATGTACTGCACTAGAGCCGCCGTTTCAATACTAGTTTGCGCAGCAATTTCACACATTCTATAAGAGTATCCTTCATAGATCTCGTTGGACTTCTTTACTCGTTACACAAGAATACTATATATTTTGTGTGTATTCGTTTCTTCTGTAAATTCCTTTCGCAGTGCCTTCTTAAGCTGCTTCCATGACTTGCTGCATTCCTTAAATCGCACGACAATTTTCGCGGACCCTCGTTTTGCCGTTTGCAATCAACTATAATATTTTTTGCCTGTCACACCACTGTCATACTTCCGCTGTCTCCTCAAGTCCCTACAGCCAGCTTCTGTCGCTTAACATACTATCGCCATTAAACGCTTGGACTGATTCTTCCACGTCTCTGAATGACAGCATCTGTACCGACCTTCTAGGTGCTTCGTCTTCGCTGCTTTCCGATTCGGAATCATTGTATTCTTCGTCATCATCGTCGTCGTCGTCACGTTGACTTCTTTTCTGCTAGCGTTTTGGAATCGCTTCATAAGTTCTTTCTCCTTTCCCGTCGTGCTTAAGCCCATTTCTGCCAACTGGGCCTTCAGCTCCACATAATTCACGTTGCTGGTTCTTGGTTCAGCCACCAATTTTGTCTCTTTTTTGCAATCTTTCTGAGAGGACGTTTTCGTTTCATGTTGCACTAAATACATTCACTCTTTTACTCATACACAGACAAGGTAATTAGAATTTTAGATTTTATCCCGGACGAGCCCCAGAAAATGTAGTCCCTGTATGATTAAAGAGAATAATTATTTAATGAACTAATTCAGATGAATAAATGAATTCTTATGATTAAGGGTTCATGTAATTTCCGTGGTACTTCTTCTCGAGCTCAACCTGAACTGAACTAAATTGCCAATCACATCTTCGCTCGTTTATTCTGTTTTCATCTCCATGGTTACGGAATTGTTACGGAATATACTCATTACCACACACATGCATCACTTCCGTGGTACCTTCTTTCCGTATGCGTTCAAATAGTTTGCCCGTCCATATGTATTAGGTGACAAAGAGAAATCATACGGCTTAGTCTAGGAGGTAGTACAAAACTGAGTATGTGATACTTCAAGTTTGAAAGGCAAGTCTGTTTCAGCAACTGAAGTTCCAAAATTGCTCTAATTAAACAGGGAGTTCCGATTAGGTAAGGACCCAGAAAACGAAATATATTCCTTTCCTGACCATGTCCGGATATTCGCCTTCTCGGAGCATATTCGCCGGGCGCAGTACACGTTTAAATTGTGAATTTGTTCCTTGGTCTCTGGTGTGTACCATATGGATCTGAGCACACGCTAATATTTGCTGTTGGTTAGTGACGAATAATGTTTCAACAACATGAACACATTTTTCGGATTGCGCTTAAACGGTGTCAAATAAACAACTGCAAATATAGAAATTGTCAATTCGGGAAATATTATTACCAAAAGCCATAAAAATATTTATCATGCCCAATATTTCATGCAGGATATGCCCAGATTTAATCGTTGGATCAAGTGTATCGAGTTAAAAGGAGACTACGTTGAAAAATAAATCGTCAATTTTACAAAATTTTCGTTTTTCTTTTGTAGGCTAAGTACTTATCGGACTGCCCTCGTACATCGTACATGTACCGTTCCTTAGTCTCATTAGTCATCATTGTGCCTTGTTCATATTATAATACTTTTCCCTTCTTCCCAAATTTTCGCTTACTCAGCTTTGTGCCCACTTGCTTATACGGCCACATAAAAGACTATGTTTGCATAGTAACACAATGACCGAATGAATTATTTGGATTAGAATTTTTTACGCACCAACCCACATACGAAAACTACTTATGTATTCGCCCGCATGGCAATTTTGTTGTTATGATTGTTGACATCAGAGGTAATATTTTTTTTTAATAACCTGTATTCCGAACTTGCAGTTAATCTTTCGACGTATCTTCTAGGTATTCTTTAATAATATTAATTACGAATAATGGCCTGAGTTAGTTTGATTATACCTTACTCATACGGTATTTTCTTGCGTTAATAATGAATATCATGTATGTTTGATTGTATCTTGACTACAATTTAAAGGTTTTAAAAGTTTTTTTAATAAATAATAATAATAAACAATGAAGTAAATTCTTTAATTGTGATAAAGCTTATGTATTGTTTTTACTCATTAATTTATTAAGATGAATAGTAATTGCGTGATGTATTGATTTGGGCGTGACTTTTGAAATGTCGATCACGAGTAGATCACCCTACACAAAATAGACCACAATTTCTCAAAATCGGTCGGTTCAATTTTAGCGGGTCCGTAGGTATATGTAAAGGGACCATCGATTTCGGGTGTTGCTTCTTCGAGGAATGTTATAACATCTGAACAAGTGATGATTGTCAGACACGATCTTTGCCAAACAAATTACAAAATAAAGTTTCTTTGCCTCTACAGGTCGTTTTGCGTATTTTCGATCTTGCGAAATAGAAATTTTTGGACTTTTAATTCATATTCTGCATTTCTGTGAGTGTGAAAAGGGGCTACTATAGAAAAATAGTAACGAATGATTCTTATAATGAAACCTCCTCAATTAGGGGTCAGGTATCGTGTTCTTTCAAATATTATAAGGACACGTTGGAGAAACATTTCGGTTCCAATGTGTAATAACAGATTCTTTTTTACATCGAGTCACATTCGTTTAGGGTGGTTCGTCTTTTATAATTTATTCAAACACAAAAAGAATCAACAGAACACCAGAAACTTCCATTCAACAAAATAATATTCATAAGCGCATATATCAATGGAAGGTACTTTTTAGAGTTTTTCGTCCTAAATTGTATTTCGAAAACATTATTGTGTTAAATGTCCTACTTTTTAGAAATTTTCAAATCATACGAATACGTGGAATCGATAATACTTTTACACATCCACGTGAACATTCAATGCTTGTAGCAGATTTTGGTCGGTTTTTGTTAGGCACATTTCAGAAAATCCGTAATGTTCTTATCTACATTTGGCCGAAATAGATGCGATAATCCCCTATTCGTGTGCTTTCCGTCCGGAACTGTGTATTGGCACCTATGTAAAGTACTTCTATGTGCCATACAGCACATACACTTAACCCTTTGCACTCCTATGTCAAGTGTGACTCGACATCAGTTTTTATGGCAGGAGCTCCTTTGTCGAGCTCCACTCGACATTTTTTCATGTCTAAATAAATAGATATCGTGCACACGTTATTGACGCTCTCGCAATGTCACTAGAAAGGTTAGACATTCAGGTAATCGAAGAGAAATAAAAGAACTGGATGTGATCACAGATTATAATAAAAATATAGATGGTGTCGATATGGCGAACCAATACGCGACATCTTACTGTTTTTTACGTCGAGCACTCAAGTGGTGGAGGGAATATTTCTTTTGGGGATTAGAAATCTCCATGGTAAATGCGTATATTTTATACAAAGAAAAAACAAAAAACCAAGGAACAGAACCTATAGCCCACAAAAAATTTCGCGAAAAGATTTTGTCAATGCTAATTCGTGATTGTAGTCATCCAAATATGAAATTGGGGAGGCCTGGAACACATGATAAACACGATCGCTTAGATGGAAAGCCTCATTTAATCTTCTTACATCCCGAAGGAAAACACAAAGACTGTGCAGTTTACTCAAATAGAAAAACATCTGGAGGAAAAAGAGAAACCACCTATTTTTGTGAAACGTGTGAAAGAAAATCAGGGTTACATCTTGCAAGTTATTTCAAAAGATATCATACCCTTGAAAATTTCAATATACGACAATACTGTAAATAAAATTGGTATTTAAGTGAATTTGTTTCTTCCTTTATTTATTTAAATTGCTTTATATTTTTAGTTAAAGTAAATTTCAAATAAAACACTTAAAAGCGTTGGGAGCTGCTGGTAACGAAATTGAAATAAAATTCGGAGTGCAAAGGGTTAAGGGGTATTCTAATGTGACGGGTCGAAAAAATCGATATTTTTTCCATTTTTTAATAGTTTATAGTCATAGAATTAATGTCCCAGAGTCTGTTTAGGCGATTCCGTCCTTTTTGACTAGTAATAACGTTCCAAAGCAGAGGCTGTAATTGCGCGTGCATCAACGAGATTTTTGCAAGTGGGTTGCATGATTACGCAAAAACGGCTTTATAGAGCGACTTCAAATCTTAACATAAGATTCATCATACTTATGGCTATCGCATGAAGCTCAATATTTTTAAAGTTTTGAGTATAACCCATAATTTTGGCTTATTTGAGTATAGCGCAAAAAAATGCTTTTTTTTACACTTTTTTACGAAACACCGCCATTTTGTTAATTTTGGTGGAAATTAGAAACCTGACCTTCATGCGATAACGACATTCATACAGATTAAGAATCTTTTTCGATTTTCTGTCTCAGATGTCCAGGAGGGCCGGAATTGTCTACGCCAGCACAATAAACATTTTTTTGATGGGTGTAAAACCATTAATATAATTAAATGCACAATTATTTTTAAACGATAAGAAAATGTTTCCCTCTTGTCCTAGGATATACCTTTTCAAGGAAAGAGGTTTGCTCAAATATAGGCAACACTTCCTGAGAAAAAATGTTGAAAATTTACTTTTTTTGGCGTTCACATTGAAATACCCCGTGAAATGCAACTGTATTCTGGTGACTGTGTTGAGTCCCAAATACGGATGATGACGTGGCTCTTGATATATGAAAAACAATTGTTGCTCCCTCCCACTTCAGTGAATTTGAGTGATAAATTTTTCAAGTACGCTCAAATAGGACAACATTCATTAATATCAGCAATGGCATGGAAAGTTGTTTTTTTAATAAATTAAATGTTTTGCCATCGACTTCTGTGTTTCTCGAATACTTAGGACAATCCCATGTGTATAATGATAAAGTGGTAATATTAGCACGTAAAAATAAATTTGCTAAAAAATAATTTTTATTCCAACTTGAATAGTTCCACTAAAGTCCAACTACAAACCCCAGTCGCCTCAATTGTCAGTAAATGTGAAGCCTGTTCATCGGAGTATGCGGCGCCGCAGAGGTTACTAATAAATACAACAGTTTATTGGTATCAGGTATTTGAGAGATGTTATGTGTCGTAACTTTACGAGTATGTGCGTTTTGCGCTACTACTGCATTTCAATATTTATGCTTAAATCTGCTCGGCCGCCTTTTACTCCCCATCTTAATCGATCTAATCCAGATTGATTGAGACAAAATCCAGAAATATCCTTCCGCTTTTTCTGCATTACGAGATTTACAATTTATTTCCATTCTACATTTATAAACTCTTTCATTATGCTTACCTCTCATCCACTCAGGCCTCTGTCGAGGTTTCTCACCCCTTTGTCCAGTTTTTACTGCCATATTTGTCAGTTTTGCCTCTTCCGTCAATATGGGGTCCGCATGTCAATACAAAAAGCCCATTCCAATTGTCGTAGTGACATTTTCTACTTCTACTTTTCAGTAATCACCTATGCTTCTGCATTTGTATTAATATTTCCACCACAAGTTCTGGCAATATTAACATTTTAATTCTACTTTTACGAACAATATTTATTCTCCTGATTCTTTCTTTTGTATGCCTTCCCACAATGCCATTTCCTTATAATATCACCCTGCGTAATAAATACTCGTTGGTATTGATGTGATGCAGCTGAACAATGTTCCTTCCGTGGAAATCAGGACTCACATCACGTGACAGCGGATTGTTTCACACCTAAGGACAACATCCCTATTCCCGCCCCTTTTCTTTACTCTCCTTGTATAAAAATTATGCTCTTCTGTATAAAAAATACTGTTTTCAGACGCACTCGTTAGTCCTCTGGACGATTAATTCAATTTATAGTGTAACCTGTAGACAATTCAATCGTAGGGCGTCACAGTTTGCAAGATTGCACCAGTGCCCCTAGCGCGTCTCTGCTAGGGAAATCACCACACTACCCAGCATTAACCATCTCGGATTGTATTATATATAATCCCAGGGAAAATTTAAATCCACAAAACTTTTTCACCCATACCCAAGCTGGCATTTTAAAAGTACATAAATTGTTTTAGATAATCTTATATAATTCAATAACATGATGTTTAATTTATTTTCAAATTATAATTATAATATTGTAATTTAATATAAGATATACTAGGTTTTTAGTTAACAATTATAATAATATTATTAAATTATGAATACTATATCCTATAAATAATTATTATAAATAATTATCTTATGAAGTTAGATTATCAATCTTGTCTATTCTAGTATCCACATTGTCCTCCCAGGGAAGGCGTAATTTAAATCCACAAAACTTTGAGGAGCGACTAAGGAATCACCCATACCCAAACCCGCAGCTCTACTTCGGAAGGGGCGTCAAAAAATCCACTTCTTTTTCGACGAACTGGACGGTATTTTATTCTCGAATTATACTCGCCGTATCACGCGGTTTTGATTCCGTGGTTGGGAAGGACTTCTTTAATATTACTTTTTCAATTCTATTATTCTTATGCTTTTCCAGTTTTCTTAGATATCATTGCATACCACTTGTTCTCTGTATCAATATTAATCTATCGGTCCCATAATTCACTTCGTCTCCATTTCTTAGAGTGCCAGTAATTACACACTTTTGACATAGTCAAACAGTAAAAATTGTTTGGTTCCTGTTGTAATTCATACCTCTTTTCCTTTTAATCTTTGTGGAAATCGTTGCCGACATCTTTTTAAAGAGAACGGAAAAATGTCGGAGAATTTTATTGGAAAATTGATTACTTCCATAAAAAGTGTATGTTGCGCTATATATGCGATGGCAGTACAGTCCAATATTTCAGATAATGGAATATACGATACTTGTCCCTTTCCTATTACACATGCATCCAAATTTTTCCTACTACCGCACCACCACTCAGCTCTTTAGGAATATTCCATACCATTACTCTGTTATCTCGTCCAGCGACAAGCTTTTCCAAATACATGGTATTGCCACTTACACACATTCAGATTCAAAAACCTGGATCAAACACACTAAGCCTCAAAACCTCGACCAGTACACACCCAGATTCAGAACGTTCAGACTCACAACATCGAACGGTGTACAGTACAGCAATAAAATCAGTTTTAAACAGCATTCATTCAAGTAATAATTTTATCTCATAAAACCAACTAACACACAAGGTCGCGATTAGTAAGATAGTTAAATCCATCTCCGGGGAATGCGATCGATGCATACGTCCGACACCATCGGTTTCCTGTGGCACATGACAAAGTCAGTCAAGAATGCCACATCAACAAGTCCAGTGTACAATATTTTATAAGTCTGCAAGCCGTTATCTGTGAATAACTAACGATTATGCAATGGAATAAGATCCAATGAATCGACTGATACCTCCAAAATGAGCTGCCCGGGTTACACAGGCGAAATGTTTTTAAAGTTCTCCGATTCTAAAACTCCTGCAACCTTTTTTATGTCTACATTAAACCTCACTCTCTCAAACATTTAAACGGTCTGTAATCTGTGAGTGCGTTTACACTCGATGCAAGAGAGAATATAGCAAAAATTAGTGTTTGTAAGAAGTGTATGAGTTTAAATAATGAATGTCGACATTTATTTTTTTGTAAGATATTTGGTACACATGTGCAGTGGTTAAACCCGCATGCATCGTTCAAAGCAAATCAGATTAACTAACTGGAAGGAACCGTTTCAAAGAAGTTCTGAAATCACATTTTAGAAAATTGCATTTATTCTTCTGTCAACATGCTTGATTTTCTACAGCGTACGTCGGTTAGTCTCTCAGTAGCTCGATTAATACTCGTAACGCTAATTGTACGACTTCAGCCGTACTGTGACACGGTGTGCAAATTAAATTTGACGCAAAAAGATCGCTTTTTTTGAACCTGAAGAAGATATATCCCCGTTCCAAAATTTGAGACGTCCGTCGTCCGTCTCAATATTGGAACTGATCCCCGTTTCCGCGTTTAAATCTCCAGGGGTTGCAGTGCACGAATATTTAATAATGCACCCTTGGTAGATAACACCTTAGGATAAGTGCTGTCTTGTAACCCTGATAAACGTGGCTAAAATGTTGGGTAAATGTCGACACACTAAAATATTCTGAACGCAGATCTACCATGGACATTAAGTCCAACTCAAGTAACCACATACCCATTAATTGACGGAACCTGTAATCTATTCAAACCTTAATACGTTATTATGCCGTCGAATGCATTCTCGTACGATGAGATAGTAGATATCGTCCTTTATTGGAGGATGGAGGTTCGTCTCCAAATGTTGGTCCTTCGCTAAATTGTTCAACCTGCGCCTAGGAGCATTTATTGTTAAATCATGAGCATAATAATGCGTTACGCAATTTAAAGAGGTCTGGTTGGCAGCTCATAAGAATGAAACTTCCTTGGATATACAACAAAAGTAAAAAGAAATTAAAGAATCAAGTTGCACATTTTTTAGGGATCCTTGTTCATATTTCAAGAGTACCAACCAATTTTTTAACATTTACACCTATCGCTATATTGGCATCAGGTGATAAAAGTGTGTAGCGACGCTTTGTACCGAACAGACGGCGAGAATAGTTTTCTTAAACGCACCATAGATGCAATGGATTTTTAATTAGACGAATAATAAAATAAGATCGTCTGTTGTAAGGACTTCGGGCACACGTTGAGAAAATCTTTGCATATACTGAGAGTCTGCATGTATCTCAGACAACGTATGGACGTCCGTATTGCTTACCTATGTCGCAAGATAGGCGCTGTCTCCGATTTTATCCGGCCGTCAATTTACTGGCGGTATATAAAAAATAGGACGGGTGGAGGTTCATTTTCTGGTGCAAAATATTCTATTGGAATGATCTTTTATTATAGCTAATGCCATAAAAACCCCCAAAAGACGATCTGGGACAATTCTTAACTGTTGGAACAGATACACCTCCAGCCAATTACACAGTACCAACGCAAGACGCATACATACTATGTGTTCTACTGAGTATAATTTAATGGGAACGTACATACGCGTTTTGTAAAACATGATGGATTGCGATATGCATGTATGCGCCGCTTGTCAGTGATCAACAATTTTGTGAAAGAGCATACATACGCATTTCACTTGTAGTCGGCCATTTTTCAGAGGCATTCATGTAGGAAGTGTGCTGTGTGTGTGTTTGTGTGTGAGAGTGAGAGTGTCAAGTATAGAGGTAGCATGGTTTTGTTTGAGGAATGCGTGACGTATGGCTGATTGTTGCACGTGTGATCTGCGAAGCATTTAGAGTGAGTGATAGAGAATGTCGGTGAGAATGAGAGGATGCGTGTTTTTTACGAATGATTGGAGACCAGACTCTTGGGGGGAAGGACGAAGGGCGCGTAGCAACGGCTCGGCGAGAAGAAGAAACAAGAGTTAGTTCGGTGTGAGACGGCCTCAGAGAAACGTTAAATTATTTTGTTCTGTTATACCTTTCCTATTAAATAAAAATTAATATCCATATCTTCCAAAAAGAAGTGATCCTACATTCATATGCGTTACTCACAGATAAATAGCCGAGACACATTGCAGAGTACATAGTAATATACACAACCCCATGCGCTTTGCACCTAATTTTCCGATAATACCCGTACACATCGTGACCGAGAAAACTTCTATTTTATGATTTTCAATACTGTCACAGCTGTCAGTGCAAATAATGATTTTTAAGGTAGTCATTTGGAAACTGTGTACTTTGAAAAATGCAAGTGAATAACTCGGGTTCTGTCATCTGACCAACCAGACCCCCCTACCCCCCTTATCCCTTTAAGTAATTCAATTCGTACTCAATTATGGAAAACATTGCACACGCATGCTGGACGAACACAATCAACATCGTATCGAAGGCAACCAAACATACGATGAACATTGCGACGGTCACGTAAGAGTGGAATATTATTGGGTAATAATATTCCTGGTTATCCACAAAGTAATTGACGTTGTGAGGTAGTGGACGCTGGTCTAAATTGTCGCCAATGCGAAGTAGCCATGGTAAAATTGGCATCAGCGCAAACATTGTCATAGCTATATACAGAATTTCTGTAAGAAAAAAACGAAAATATTCAAAGATTAGATGATGGCGATCATAAATAATAAAATATTCTGTTATACATTGTTACACGTTTTACGGGGGAAAAAAAAACAAGAAATGTTCCCACCTAACGAATAAAAGAATGGCTCCGTCCTAGAGCGCAGATTTTATTGCTGCACGTGTTACCGGGTTTCTATTCCGTAATACGGAGGCCAAATCCGAATCCCTACACCACACGCAGCATTACCCACCTCGTATTAAAAACTGTTTCACAATCCTAATTAATATTCCAGAAAAATTGCTTCCTATTCCACGTACCACAGATTCCTCGAGATTAACCTCAGTTGTTAGTTCCGTCTGAAACTACTTTTTAGCAATCACCTTCACTCAATCACTACTACTTTCCCCGAAACTAGCGCATTTAATGTTTCACACATATGCATGAGCCTGAGTTTAAAAAAAAACACCACCACAAAAAGTGCTACATTCCCAATTTATTCGTGTAAACCGTGATTCTACGTTAATATATTAAATGATGTCATAAAACAAATAACATGGTACTATCACTTATCCACCCTAGATCAACAGGGTGCATCTAATTAAACGTCATTTGCCAACAATTACCGGTAAAGTATAGGCAAACACCTCAACACATTGTTTGGAAGTACCCATAACAATAGGTCCTCCGAAACGGATTCTTGAGTGACGTAGTAAAAGTAGAGTGACTGGAAAACCAACACCCAAGAAGCATCATCTCAGAAGATTCGCGAAACGAAATCAACACAAGGTAACCGTGCCAACGTTTACGCCACCATCATTTCTTGGTCAATACCACTGGCATTCGTTAACATCACCATAACTCAAGCAACAGAAGTTCTATCACATATAAACACACATATCCGACAACAAAGTTAGATAAAGGCACACCCCATCCAAGTACGCAAAGTCATGCAAGCTTTTACGCCATATTGATTTGTCTCGACATTACGGGAACTCATGCGGATGAGTATGATGTAATAAGGGATGTATTGTCGCAACAATTGCAGGTTTAGAAAATCTCATCATATTAGCGATCGAAATTCCGTCGTTCAGACCAGATATCGAATATGTAACGGCCATATGTCCAATAACCATGACGCCCGCTGGACAAGTTTGCATCCACGTAACTGAATTCAATTTACCCACGTCTGATGGGAATTAATAAGAATGGAAGTGTTTCCAGGAGAACTACGAATCCGCTATACATCGACGTGAAAGCTTACCAGATATCCAAAAATTACAATAACTGCGATCGAATTTTTCGGGGAAGCAGTAAAGATAATACCGTCCTTATCAGCAATAACCCCGAATTACCAAGACTTGCGAATAGTTCCAACACACTTTCAAATATAAACGCACAATGGCATGCAGTCATTATCCTGCCATTGTTAAAATTCCGCCAGTAACAAACCATTGCCCAACACAATTGGGCGGCTTGATCGACGGCATCCAGAACAACCTCCGCCCCCTGAAAATCCTGGGAATTGCCATCCAGCAGCAATGAGAATCGATGTTGTTGTTTGACAAATAAGAACACGAATAAAACAACGCAGAGCATATGGAAGAGATAACTGAAGGATAACGAAATTCCACCACTTGACAAATTTCTAGAATTTTCGCAATTACCGGTTTCAATATGGTGCGGAAAGCAACCACCGGAGGTGTAAGGAAGGCAACGGCAACGCTACCCACAACAACCACAAAAAAAGGCATCCAATCATCGACCCACGAAAGCCTACACTTTCTTAACACAAGATGGTAATAAATGCGGCGTCTGCAGAGGAGCTCATCAGCGTTAAACTGTGAGATATTTCATAATTCCACCGAGCCCGAAAGAAATAATAAAGTGTGACAGCAGAAGCTTGGTCACAATTGCTTGAAAACTGTCAATCGTGTATCCATTTCTTCTCCAGCAAGTGATGTTCCATCTGCCAAAGGTAGCATTATTCTGTGCTGCATGTGAATCGGCAAGAAGCAACATCCTCCATATCATGGCAAGAGAATCACCCGTCGACCTCGCTGATATCACATACAACACCATTTGCGGACATAATACGCAGAACCACAACATTGGCAGTCAACGTTTCTAATTGCAGTTTTCTACTGACCGCGAGGATTCAGACAAAAACAGACTCAAATTCAAACTTTATGAGGGGGCATCGCCCTAGAGCTCTTGAAACTCAGCAGAAAAAATATAATATCATTATAGGCTGTATTGCTGAGGCTGCAACCATTAACAATTCTTTCATTACCACCACAAGAAGCTCTCGATTGAACAAATATCCAAGAGATCTTAACATTCTCACTACGCCCTGTGTTAACGAACTAATACAACATAAACATATTAATCTCAACGACTTCAAGATATCGACCAGCATCATACTGGCTGATCCTCAGTTTTATCAACCGGCAGAAGTAGAACTGCGCCTCAGCTCCATTCTAACAGTAGCCTCCTGCATAGGACATATCGTACCCACACCAACGACGAAGACCGGACTTCTCTTGCAGAAGACACAATGGGGATGGCTCGTCGTAGGGAAACAGAATCTGCAACGACACAAAGGGTCAACTGCAATATTACCAAATTACTCGACGGCGTTCAACGCTTCTAGGAAATCGAAAATGTAGTACCTCGAAAACATCGTTTACCTGAAGAAGCGTCTTGCGAACGTCATTACAGAGCAACCGTGCAACGCAATGAAGTTGGTTGATTCATTCCCGCGCTTCCTTTTCAGTCAGACAGAAACATCTCAGATGCGTCAACAACATCGTGGAATGTAGTTTGTTAGGACAGGAGCGTCGGTATTTAGAGAACCCGAAACTGTTTGGCCAGTACAACGCTGTAGTACAGAATTATAATGACCTGGATCATTTGTGGGAAGTCAAACAACATGACGTGACAGCAGCTGGTCGTCTCTTACACCATGTCGGCATAAAAGAAAACAGTATTACCACCATAGTGCGGGCCGTCTTTGACGGATCAGAAGAAATCACCTCCGGCCGATTTTTGAACGATGATACATGATGATCTAATACCACTTCTTCTCAGGTTTCGCGCACATCAACATGGCGTGGCCTACGATATAGAAAATATGTTTCGGCAGGTGTGGATCCAATTAGCAGATCGCTGATTCCAACGAATTCTATGGTACACCAAGGAAGGAAGATTCAGCGACTTTGAAATCTACACCGTAACATTTGAACTCGGTACTGCTCCCCGTTTAGCCATTTGATTCGCGCACAAATTGGCTGAGGATGAGAAACATAATTCTTGCGAAACTGCGACAATATTAACACGAGATACTTACGTGGATGACCTGCTGACAATAGCAGGAACACTTAAAAAAGCATAGAAACAGGGAAACCATTTGGTCCATCGGCTCAAGGCGGGTGGATTCACATTGAGGGAATGGGTATCTAACAACGATAAACTGTCGAAAGGATTGCCTACAGATAATATAAACCTCCAGGTGCCAATAGGCCAACGTCACGGCGTAAAACACTTAGGATACACTGGGAACCACAATGGGAGAGCATCACCTATGTAGTGAATCAACCAGCGGCACTGCAATGTGTCACCCAACGCACCATATTCTCTCAGATGGCCAGAATCTTCAATCCACTAGGTTTATTAGGCCTAGTAATCTTTACACGTAAATTGATTATACAGAACCTTTGCAAGGGTGGGCTCGACTGTGACGAATCAATACCCTCTAGTATTTACATAGCTTATCACACATCCATCTCAGACCCACTTAAGGAAGTTGAATTCCGCCGAAATATCAATCCTCTGAGTACCAAACAACTAGAAATCCTAGTACCAAACAAATTTTGCGACCCAAACCAATAGGGTTACGGACTCTGCATCTACGAGGGCAGTCCGAAAAGTACTTAGCCTCACCGCCTAATGGCGCCACTATCGTAGAAAAAAATTACTATCGTGTAATACATTCTCGCAGACGATTACTGTCAAAATTTCAGCCATATTGGATTTGTAGTTTTGTTTTGATCGCGTCTGAAAGCCGGCGTGTCCGCGGATTATGCAAAAATGGAAAAAGAGCAATATCGGTCGGTGATTCGATTCTTGTTTTTGGAAGGGAAATCGCGCAGCGAAATCAAAGAGCGCTTGGATGCTGTGTACGGTGACACTTCTCCTTCAATGGCGACCGTCAAAAATTGGTTTAACGAGTTTCAACGTGGTCGCACTTCAGTTTTTGATGAGCCACGCCCAGGTACCCCAAAAACAGCTACCACGGAGGATAACATGACAAAAGTCCACGATCTCGTATTGGCAGACCGCCGACTGAAGGTGCGCGAGATAGCTGAGACAGTAGGCATTTCAAAAGACCGCGTGAGTTATATCCTGCATGAAATATTGGGCATGGGAAAGCTTTCTGCTCGATGGGTGCCGCGTTTGCTCACTCCGGATGACAAGCGCATCCGTGAGACCACTTCAGAGCAGTGTTTGACACAGTTTAAGCGCAATCCGAAAGAGTTGCTACGTCGTTTTGTGACTGTCGACGAAACGTGGATCCACTGGTACACACCAGAGACCAAGGGACAGTCGAAAGAGTGGACTGCGCCCGGCGAATGTGCTCTGAAGAAGGCGAAGACTGTCCTACCGGCCGGAAAGGTGATGGCCACCGTGTTCTGGGATTCACAAGATGTGATCTACATAGTCTACCTGGAGAAGGGCAAAACAGTCACAGGGATGTACTATGCCGAATTATTGAGCCGATTCGGCGCCGAATTAAGGAAAAAACGGCCCCATTTGGCGAAGAAAAAGGTGCTCTTTCACCACGATAACGCACCGGCTCACACCTCTGCCCAAGCTACAGCCAAATTCGTTGAATTAGGTTACGAACAGCTGCCCCATCCATCGTATTCTCCAGATTTCGCCCCGTGTGACTTCTTTTTGTTCCCAAACTTGAAAAAGTCACTCGCCGGTTATCGCCGCCACGGAGGCCTACTTTGCAGATCTCCAGAAAACGTATTTTTCAGACGGGTTGAAGAAGTTGGAGCATCGCTGGATCAAGTGTATCGAGTTAAAAGGAGACTATGTTGAAAAATAAATCGTCTATTTTCCAAAATTTTCGTTTTTCTTTTGTAGGCTAAGTACTTATCGGACTGCCCTCGTATATCAGGCTGTGTTTCCACCAGGATAGGAAACCGCCTCTTTACTTTACGCTAAGTCACGCTTTCCTGCAGTCGAAGCAAACTCCTTACCCAACTCGGAATTGTGTGGAACTTCACTCTTGGTGTCATTATACACCACCGTAAAACAAACCATCACCATAATGATAAAGGTGACGAAATACTGGACTGACTCCAGAATTTCGCTATGGTGGTTCAATACTTGTCCTCACCGACCTCACAGATTTGTGTCAAACCGAGTAGTAAATATACAAAAACCATCGGACGCTGGCCACTGTCACCATATGAGGTCTCACGACAATCCATCAGATGATCTTTCAAGAAGACAAAAATCAGTCGAATTCCTCCAGAGCACCATATTGAAATGTGGACCACGCTGGTTGAATGAGGAAAAATCTGCGTGGCCTACTAGTTCATCATTCACACGGATTTGTTCACGCGGTACTCGGAATTCTATAAGCTGCGACCAGGAATCGCTTATTGCCTACGTTGGAAACAGTACCTTCAAACACCTCAAGGGCAACAAATCGTCAAAACCAGGGAATATAATAGCCTCCCGATGTCAATTTCTAGACGAAGTAGAAATTATCCGTATTGGTGGACATTCAAAAAAGTCGTTCCTACCATGCAATAAACAGTATCCAATACGTCTACCTCAATGCAATCACATCGCCGATATTTTGATACAAAATGAGCATATTCTGAACTATCAGAACAATATTCAGAACTATCAGAGCATATTCTGAACTATCACGGTGCAACATATTCCCCTTATACGCACTTCCGCCGATCACCTGGCCCATCGATGGACACAAAGAAGTGAAAAACGTGATCCGAAAATATGTTCGATGCTTCCACCATAAACAGACAACCCTGCAATATAAAATGGCAAAATTAAGAGCAGGCCAAATTCAACAAGCACATCCACTCCCAAACGTCTTAAATGATTATTGCGGTCCTTTTTAAATAAAGGAGACAAAATACCGGAATCGCTTCAAAATCAAATTCCACGTAGCTCTCCGCACCTATCTTGCTGTAAAGGCGATTCATCCCGAAGGGGTCAGCGATCGCCCATGGAGGTTTCTCTTGTCGCTTTTAAACGGTTTATTGCCCATCGTGGACGATACACTTCAATCTACAGTGACAAGGGATCAAACTTTATAGGAGCAGATCGGGAGGTACGGAAAATTGTTGGGCTCGTGCGGCCAGAACAACAGCAAAGGACTACTGTCAAATAACTCAGCTCAATAGGAATGTCATACTACCATATTCATCTCACTTCGGGGGTTTCTGAGAAGCAACCCTAAAACGCTTCATAGATCATGTCAAAAAGGTGACCGAATAGAACTTTTCACATTTGTAGAACTCGCTACCTTCGTCACCAACATGGAAGTGATATGAAAATTGCGACCATTTGCACCTATCTCCACCGACGCCAATGATCCATTAGTGCTAGCACCGAGTTACTTCTGAGGAGTTCCCCTCCCACCAGTTTCCCTGACACGCATTTCGCGAATAATCCTAGCAACCGATTGTTCAGCTGAGAGCATATCAAGAAATTTCGACAAGACATTTGAGCCAGATGATTTAAGGAGTGCATTAATGATTTGAACATCCACCTCAAGTGGACACCGAAAAATCAACCTATCCAACAAGATATGGTGGTTCTCACCAAGGACGACCATCTCACTCCCATGAGGTGGTTTATAGAATAACCAAAGTCACCCAAAAGAAGAATGATGTAGTTCGCGTTACATCCATCACAACAGCTGAAAGGACGGCACTCAGAAATATACATAGTCCTCCGCCACTACTTATTCATCAAGATGGTCAATTGTATTGCCACATATGTTGCCGGAGACCTATCCGCAATACCAGCCCCAAATCTTAATCCGTACAGCACTCGCAATATTAATCACCGCTCATTTAACCCTCCTAATCCAGATACCATCAATTTCCCAAAATTTGCGTGAGTTATCACCTCTTTCTGGAACCAGTATCCATCAATCACCTCCACTTCATTTCATCTACGTTTCTCGGTACTAACACATGCAATGCTTCACACATATGTATCAGCCTTAGACTAAGAAGAATACCACAGATAGAAATGCTACTTACACAAATTATTTTCTGTATACCGTAAATCCACTTTTATATAATTAATTATATCACAAAACAAACAATGTGACAGTATCACCTACCCACCGTACATTAACGGAGTGCGTACGATTAAATGTTATTTGTGACCAACTACCGGTCAAGTATGGACAATACCCACGTTACGTTATTTGGTACCATCCTAGGAACGCACGAACAATTCAAATCAAAATATATAACCAGGACATAAATTAATTTTTTTGAGAGCACATAAATTTTGATTATCTGCATAATGAGAATTGGACAATTACATTTTTATTCCGATTTTAGTTTTCAGATGGTGGCAGTATATCTTTTCGTTAATCCGAAAATTGACACCAGTTGATAAAATCCAATTATGTCCCAGATAACTTGGTATAAATTCCCTTTATCCATGTCATTTTATCACTTATATCGTCAATTTTATCATTATCAACTTTAATTAAGAGAAATATTCTGCCTTTACCACTTTTACTTTCAATGGCAATAATAAAAATCGCCATCCCGACAAAGCTTATATGTAAGAATATCAGGCAACAGTGAACCCTAAACACATTATCTCAGTAGTGTTACTTACGCGCATAAACTTGGGTAAACTTTCTACCTCGCTCGGCATATTTCTGAAGAAGTTTTATTTCTTCTTCCATCTTCACCATCCCCCAGTCAAATCTTACATATTCTAGTAGTTCTTTCAACTGAAATGTACAAGTATTTCTTATTTTGTTGTCTTATACTTGAACGCAAATTGAAACGTGTAAATCGTGAAATATAGATCATGTGTAATTAAATAATGATTATATGAAGCATCATGTATTATTTTCACACACCTTATTAATTTTGAGCATATGTGTGACAATTTTGAAAAGGATCAATAAGTTCCCTATAAGCGGTAGCAAACTTTCAAACAGTAAGTCTGTGTCCTTGTATGTAGTCAATATGCCGGACACCTGCGTATTAAGAGGTAGAAGACAGTAGTTTCATAATTGTACTGCATGACACTGAGAGTAAGAAAATCTTGAGACATAACTTTAGACTCTAAATAGCGATAGGTGTAAAACACATGATAGAAATGAATGAATATTACGATAATACACATTTTTTTTATTTATTTATACATATCCATATATACGTAATAAAGGAATTTGCCAGAGATCGACAATTAACTTTGTCACTTTTCCTATCGCTAAATTTGAATTACGAGTACAGGAAAGTGTACAATGATCGCTAGTCTGTCAGACATCCGTCTTCTTATCATGGCACTTGCCGACTACACTTTCTCTGTTCCACACACCCATTAGATCTCTCCTCAACCCCCTTGCTGAGCAACGCGATGCATGTTTCTCCCGAATACCACTCTACACTTGTTCATCCTGCGCATTTTCGGTCACCGAAGACAAAAGATCTTGCAGTCGATAAGACTTCATGTAATCACGTGCTGGAGTCGTACTATGCAACTCTCTTCTTAGTTCTATGTACTCCACCTTGTATCTGTGGCATCCCATAGCTCGCATGACTTGGCACGAACCTAAACGTTTCTCTTTAATTTCATTGACGGTGCAAATTGTGTCCTATAAATAAATACAGCATCGCATGCTTTATAAGTGACAAATTCCCTGCAGCACTTGCTGTGTTGCTTCTATATTTCTGTCTGATCATGGCGGTTAATTTTTTTTTTCGTGCAGTCGTAATTCTTGTTCGGTATTTGTCATATCCCCGAACTACTTCTTCCTCCAACAACACTGTCACTTCCAGGTGTTCCCTCCGCTTCATTTTTATTCCGAATAGAGCTTCAAGTGGGACTGTTCCTATGCTGCCCTGATTGGTACTATTTAAGCATTAGTGCACCCGGTCTACATATTTGTAACAGTGGTCTCGGGTATTCCGCTACAGTTTCGTTAATACGTGTTTAAGTGTCCAAACTGTCAGTTCAGCTTGGCCATTTCCCCTCGATATCCGAGTTGTTGTAAGTATATGTTATACACTATGTCTGTAGACGTGGAGGAATCCCGAAAAAAGTTTGAAGTGAAGGTCGGACCTCGGTCGCCGAATTTCGGAAAACCATCGACCACTACAAGGATGTGTTTGTAGCAGTTACCAGATGCTCCCATTGGTCCCGCATCGTCTGCATGGTACGTTCCAACCAGGGCATTTTCTATCCGTATTGGTAACCGTATAATCGTCATATGCCTGCTGTTCTGCGGCAGTCCGAATGGCAAGTATTCTTTCGTCACAGAGATTTTTTTTTCCTTTATTGCTGCTGTTACGGCATTTACTATCGACGCGACCAACACGCAACTGGGAACGTACACTTTGGCAAGTCTGACGATCAATGGATGTTATACTTCTTCTTCAAACATTGTTTTGCTCTTTGTTGTAATGTTACAAAATGATGCCTTGATAACTCAAACTATATGCCTATCCAATAAACGTGTAACTTCTTCATGAAATTATTGCCCAGACTTCATCTTGTATAAGCTCCGAAAAAAACTTTCCAATAAAATGCGGGAAACTAGTTGGACAACTACATAAACCAAATGGCGTACGATCGCATTCAAACTGACTTTTAGATGTAACGAATGACTTATACTTTTTCCTACGTTCTTGTACCGGGCCATGAAATCAATGACAGAGAACACACGCATGTTCACTAGATCATCGATACAGCTCTCTAACAAAGGTATTGGAAATTGTAGATTGCTTACTTCCTTATTTAATCGCCTGTAATCATAACTGAGCCTACTATCGCCATTCATTTTAGAACAATGACAGTCCAACTGACCCATTCGCTTATCAAGGATGTCCTCCTTTTTTAAGGCCTGTCTGCGCGGTCGCAAAACCACGGGCATGTCAGAGTATAATTTAATCTGTGCCTTCACCTCAGTATCCACGTATTTTGCAGGACATTACTCATTAACTATTAGTTTCAGTTCGGTCCCGAACGACTGCTTTATATCCATTTGACTCTATTTTACTACGTAAACACTTCAGAGTTGCTCTTCTACGACAAATACGGCAGTCTTTTCTTCATTGTTTTGTTCCCTTCTTTCCTATCGGATGTTGTTCGAATTACCAAGGTTGGCACCCTTCCTCGTGAGTTTGTTAAGCCTCACAATCAAACCGAGGTAGTATATGTCGACACTTCTATAAAATCCTTTCCAAGAATACGTTTATCGTCCATATGATTGTTACCTATGCAGCCCACATGTACTGTAGCCTTTTGTGACCCGGCTAAACGCAACGCATTCCTTTTTAATCCGACATGCTCTATTTGTCAATATTTTTCTTCGCGCAAGAGCGGCATGCCGTTTCCTAAATCCACGAAAGGATTAAATCTGCTTGCTTCGATAAAAATCCCTTTAAGTCTTTGGACTTCACTTTGCATTTTACTTTAATTTCGTTCCATCGGGAACATTTCTGGGTTGAATGCTTGACTTAAGTTATCTTGCGCGTGGACCATTGTAACAATTTTCAACATTGTGTTTACCACTTTTTACATACAACTTTTGAGTCGCAAATTCCAATTTACGACTTAGTGATACCCTGCCACTTTTTTTATCCGGGGAAGGGGGGGGGGCTGAATGAAGGGGAAAAAATTTGCACCAGTCGAAACATAACATTACCACTTATCCTGCCACCATAATTTAATTATGAGTAGATAGAGGTCTATGCTGATCGAGACTCTTTGACACACGTTAGACTTCTTACCACAGAACTTCGTTCGTTTATGCCACGCAGGTGTCGGACCTCTCCATAACCGTCTTCATCTCGGCGCACGTATCATTCCACATGCACATAATCACTATGTATTGGGTTGGCAACTAAGTGACTGCGTATTTTGTCGATAAATGGACTTTACACTTTCTTTTGTTTTGTTAACGTGGTCATTGCATCTAACCTATATTTTTTTCTTATTATTTGGACTTCTACCCTTAATTTAGTAAAAAAATTATATCGATTATTCTATTAGTTTTATTTTTATCGCAATTTAAAAATGGAAGAACAAGACGTGCACTTCAGACATATTTTATTGTATTACTTCGGAAAAGGCAAGAACGCATCACAAGCACAAAAGAAGTTATGTGACGGTTGGAAATGAAGCCTTTGAAAGAAACATTCAAAATTAGTTTGCCAGATTTCGTTCTGGTGATTTTTCACTGAAAAATGTGATTGGCCGTCCAGTTGAGTCGATGAGATCCATATGAAGGCCATTATCGATTCAGATTGTCATAGTACAACACGTGATATTGCGGAGAAATATGTATTTACATTAAAAAAAATTAAAAATGCTTGGTCATGTCAAGAAACTCAATTTATGAATCCCTCACCAGTTCTCCAGGAAATCATTTGACGCAACGCATTAGCATCTGATATTCGCATTGAAACGCAATGAGTTTGATCGATTTCTGAAAAGCCTAATTACTGGTGACGAAAAGTGGATAGTTTATAACAACGTAAATCGGAAGAGATCGTAGGTGAAGAAAGATGAACCAGCCCAAACGACATCAAAAGCAGAGATTCACCAAAAAAAGATTATGCTGTCAGTCTGGTGGGATTATACAGGGATTTTGTACTTTGAACTTATACCATAAAACCAAACGATCAATTCAAACGTGTACGTTCAACAACTCGCCAAACTGAGCGATGCAATTCAAGAAAAGCGGTCGGTATTGCCAAAACGTAAGGGTGTTGTTTTCCACTATGATAATGCAAAGCCCCACACTTCTTTGATCACTCGCCAAAAATTATTGGAACTGGATTGGAATGTTTTATCACATCCACCATATAGTCCTGATCTTGTCCTTCAGACTACCATTTGTTTCGTTCCATGCAGAACTCTTTAAATGGTAAAATGTTTAATAACGCTGATGATGTCAGATCACATTTAATTCAGTTTTATGATGGTAAAGATCAGAAATGTTACGAACGTGGAATTTTTACACTGCCAGAACGATGGCAAAAGGTCATCGACAAAAACGGACAGTATTTAATTGAATAAAGTTATATTTTTAAACAAAAATTAAGAGTTTTCCTTCTTATTTGAAATGCGCAGTCACTTAGTTTCCAACCCAATACATTATATATATATATATATATATATCCAGATTCGTACACCAAAATGATATTCCCGAGTAACGCGAATCGGGGAAAATAGCTTATGTAGAATGATTCTAGCCAATCTATGATGATTCATGATGAATGATTCTATTAATCTTTTCTGATCGATGAAAGGGAAGAATTGTGGATGACAATCCTGCATGGTGTACTAAGTACTTCCTTCATGTTACACCAGTTTTGTGGCACATGCATCGGAGCACAGTGACGGTTCAATTGCACTCTTTGTAACATTCATCGATTGTTTTCCGTATTCGTCGTATAGAAGTATTAGGGCAGAGTCACCACGAAAATTATAGTTTACGAGATAGTCCACATTATATTTCAGAAATATATTTTATTACTGCAAGTGTTCGAATGTTGTACCATTACATTGCAAACACTTTCTCATACGTTTCCTCATGTTCTCCATAATATTTGTTGGTTTTCTGATATTCCCATTTAAACCAAGCAGTTTGATTCGTTTCTTCAAGTTACCCACTGACAAGAAAGTCTGTGAATAGACTATATCATTTAAAGAATCCCAAATTGAACAGACGAATGGTTTTATGTCAGGCGAACGAGGCCGTCAATGTGTTTTACTGTACATACCAAACCACATTTTCCAACAGGTATCGCTCAAATATTGTATTGAAGTGCGGGCGCAATGAGCTGATGCACTGCTGAAAAGTGGATTTGCGCTAGGAAGGTGCATCGGTGAATTGGCAATGAAACCGGTGTAATAGGAAGATAGTACTTCGTACGTCGTGTACTTTTGTCCTTAACCATTTTTCTTTATTATACTTTGAAAATGAGTTGTAGCCCCTTCCAATTGTTAGGATCACTTTGTATGAATAAGCTAGATGGATCGGAGTAAATATCGAACTTTGGGTGAAAAGAGTAAGAAGCTAGGTGGCAGTGATAAAGATAGAAAAGGTATTCTATGTCAATGTGCTAATACACGTACGCGCGCACACAATTATATTCGGTGTACGTAAAATTTGAGATCAAACTTATGCTACGTAATACTGAGGTCGGACAGAGGGAAAAATTCTTGTAAACTTCTGTTCGGAAATCCCTTTTTGGAAAGATATTAGCATTCGCAGATCTATAAGCACAAATTCAGTTAAGCTTCGTTGGGCAAAACTGTATGCATATTATAATTTGCAGCGACGGTTAGTGTTTACAAGTCCTGACCTAGGGCTTTAATACCTCTTCTCGCTGTTATTCTATACGTCGTTGTCGTGTCTATACATTTTACGTATTATCCGACATGCATCTTCTGCATGATAAAGGCTGATGTAATAGGCGTGCTGCAGTAAGAAATTGCACACAAAAGTTTTCAAACCGTCAACGTCCATGTAAACGATAGAACATTTGATGGCAGAGGGCTTAAGATCGTAGGTGTGGTTACGTAAACAATAACTGTCATTGGGAATGATAATATGCATACAATTTTGTACAACGAATTGTAATACAATTTTGCCCGCAATTATACGAAGGCTTATAATATCTTTTTAATAAAGAATTTTCGGACGTAGGTCTACATGAATTTTTTCATCAATTTTACCTCGGTAGTACATGGTGTATGTCATCTTAACTTTTCGGACTGCCCTGTATGGATCGTTTGAATGGTTGATAAAAATATGTATGTATACATGCATAATAAAATAATTTGAAGTGATGCGGATGTGTGCCGAAGTACGTAGCGATTGTACACTAATTTTAACTGACAGAAAATATGGTTAAATGCACCCATCCACCATTTAAATGAATATATCGCACAATTTGAAAACTTCCAATAGTGTCGTATGTTCATAAATTAATTAAATTTACGGGATCAAATTTGTAATATGCCTTTTCCATCGGCTCTGGAATTTAACATTTGTTTAAGTGCCGCAAGAACAAAATGACGAGATAAACAAAAGGTTTTGAATCTTGCAATAATTGCAAATTTGTTTAATTCCCATAAGGACAAAATTACGAATTAAATAAAAGGTTTTTAATCTTTTCATACCTTGGCAGCCATTTGCGTTGTGGTAAATACGAGGACAATAGTTTGTAAGACATTCCTTTTAATCGTGCTGTCGTACGGCCATTGTCCGACCATGGCAAGGTATAATTTGTTTAGTCTGTAATATGGTTGATCAAAGAAATCCATACTGCACAGAACCAGCGTCGAAGAACGACTACATCAGATTCTTCGTTTCAATTCTTCATTTCGCTTCTTCATTCACTTCACTATAATATTCGACATTGAAATCTCTAATTGCTGAAATCGATTGTATACCGACATCTTAGGAAATTCAGACCATCTCTGAATGATTGTAAATCATGGCAATGTGTATTATTACATTATCCATTCTGACGTCAGTACAAATACAACTGTGTATTATCGGCTTTGGAAACAGAAATCATTAATATTGTATTACTATATGTGAGATACATTCAAACGCATAGTCCAATGTCATATCGTATGGCAGTTGTATCTTAACGAAACGTATTGTCGATAGTACATTTATTGATGGGAATATAGTTGATTTTCTTCTAGTCTTTTCTTATGGTTTTACTTACTTTAATAATGTGTTCATATTTAAAATGTTAATGATACATGACTCTATAAGTGGATATGACCGTTTTATCCGACATTAATTAGTACCCGCTGTAATAGGTGGTATATGAATATATCTTATTCCTCGAATCTTGTATGAACATGCGATGACTTGTTACATGCAATCTATGCCTGAAATTCGGAAAAAGTTATATAAATATGTTCATACCTTGATCTTTTCAGCGACTCCGATTCCGTTAAAACAGTATTCTTACGCGTTCTACGTTGGAACGAAACAATTATTCCCGAAAAATGTAACAGACACCATCGAGTCTAAAATCCGAATCACAATCCTCGCAGTTGTTCCTTTATTCTTACCACGAATATTCAATATGTTCTTTCCAAGTGTACAACTGCTTCAGGCATCATGTACAGAATAGACTCCCAAGAAAAAATTGCGCACAGTTTCTGACAATTTCGTGCTCTCCCTTTTCGATTTTCGGAAAAAATCGCCTGAAAAGCAATTGTCCCTACATGACCTGCGTACATAATTGAAGGAAATGATACCAAGCCTTTGATCTCATTTGTAATATGCAAGTCGATCGATTGGTACAATAGGGCTGCCGTAGTTTCGTACTATTATATGTGAGGGAACAAATGATTGCGTGAACGAAATGTAATCGTCTTTGTAACGTTTGTTGTTCCCTAATGTTCATCAGATCGATATTCACGCGTCTTTGCAATAAGGGAGCGTCAATGTGCACGTGTGTTACAATACTCTATAATGTCAATATCTTTTCATATTCGTGGATGGAATGTATTTAATGGACATTAAATTATGGAAAATAAGATATGTATAATCAGTGTTTAATTTAAAAAAATCAAGTGTGTTTCATCGATATCTAACTTTACCGTGGACCTATATTGAGGCGAAATGTGTCAAATAAGTGTCTATGGTTTATCGTGTTCTTTGTGAATTATTCATAAAACATTAAAATGTCCACAAGTGACGAAAGAGAACTGTAAGTTAATAATAAATAGCCACTAGGTAGCAGCGGTGATTTGTAGAAGAGATCACATTAATATTATTACAATGAATTATTAACAAAACATCGGAAGGGTTTACGGTCTTGCCATCATTGTTCTGCTTGTTGGCTAAATGACCACAGAAAAAGAAATTGAAAAAAATACCCTCCTATGATCGAATAGAAAAATTGCAGCAACTTAGCGTGTGGATCAACAGAAATACTTTAATTTAAATACGAGGACGGCATATAAGCAGCGAAGCATCCATTCCTATACGTACACGTACGTCTGATGGTAGATTACAAAACAAGTTTGAAAATTAAAACAAACTCCATTGTTTTATTTGATCAGCCATTTATTGCCTTCAGGTTACATATTCGGAAGCACGTTTTCTCTATTGAAACTACAAACATGCCTTCATTCTGTGGATACACTCTGTAACTCCGCTTTTAATTGGGCGAAATTGGTAGGAAATAAGTATCAGCCCGTTCCGCCGAACCACTAATTCTTCTCTCTCATCCACATGATCAGGTTAAATAGACAAATCTGCAACATTGTTGGTTAATATAGGATTCTAAGAAACGACGCGAGTAAACTACAGTAAGAGCGAGTGAGTGCGAGTGAGAGCGAGCGAGTGCAAACAGACAAAAGAATTCGGCAATCGTCAGAACGTGGACGACTCTCGACGGCGCAATACGCATTTTGTTGACGGTGATTCTTCTTTGACAGTATAGACGAATATAGACGGAATTCGACGGTTGACGCGAGAGTTCGATGTTTGACGAGATCCGAGTTTCTTTTGATAAAGACGACGTATTCAATGACATTATTAATCGACGTGAGTGTGTGTGTAAACTGTATCTATTAATCCGCAAACTTTTGTCTACTTTCAACATTCCTTTTTATTTGTATTACCTAAACCAATAATAAATTTGATTTCTTTAAAACGAAATCCTACATACATATATATATAAATGAAAGTTCAATATAAATATGAGAGGTAATATCGGAATTATTGAATAGAGTGTACAGAGCCCACATTTTCTCTCATAAGAATCATCTACATCCACCCGTTTCGAATCCACAGCCCCGTACGTAAGCAGGTTTTGCAGGGAATGACAATGTGCACGTGTTGGCCTACGCTGTCATCAGTACCCCAGCACTGTGAGGGTGCAGTTGGAAATTCTGTACCGTTCGCGGCGAATTATCGTCCTACTAGCATATCCGCTCTCTTTGAAATGCTGCCCAGTTGTTTTCAGCTTATCACACTACCCCACCGCCTTGGACCGTCCATTATTCAAATGAAAAGATACCACCTAGTTTATTGTAGTATAATAAACATTCACACCGCATTTTCGCCTCACTTTCCACTTGCCTTCTTGCCACTTTGGAACGCGACTGAAGCAGAACTGTGTAATGGAGACTGTAACGGGACGACATAGGTCCACGTGAAGCCCTCATGCATCGCATGCCATTTTAAACTGACCATATAATCGGGGGTTAAGTTCATGAACAAAAATACGAAACATAGCAAGCACGTAATAGAAGTTAGACAGGTTAAAAAGAAGTAAATACAAACAAAGTATAAAATATGGACAAATAGCAGAAGGAAGCTAAACAATCAAACAAGTAAATAATTACCTCCGCAATCGGCTATAAAATTAAATTACTACGATGCAAAGTCGATTTAAGATAAACAACAATCTTCTTATTCGATATATGTATGTATATCTCCCCTTTTAAATTTGAGGCATTCGAGGCCATGATTGTTGACATTATTGGTTTGCGAATGGTTGGTCTTCTCTCAGCATGTTGTCTACGTTTCGTCGTTTCGAAGCTCCCTGCTAGTATCCGAGTAACATTTGTCCTGAGGAAGCAGACTGTAACGCCTGAGAAACATCAGCAAAATGTTGAAAGGAAACGTACCTACAGGCCGAAAGATAATAATATTTTTCCCTTTCTTCTTCAGACTATCTGCAGAGTGATAAACATAGGGTTGTTCAATAGATCCGTAAGATTGAGAAGCCATATACCTTGTGCTATCCTAAACTCATGTGGGCGACTCGCATCTTCTATATTCATACAACTATGTGACCATATTAAAATATTATTAATGTAATGTAATATAACAAGACACATCATACACAATTGCATGGAATATTACACGTTACTATGATCTCTCAATCCAGAATACGACAGAAAGATTCAATACGATGATATAGATTTGAAAATTATGCTTTACGGTTATAGGGTACATGTAAGGGGAGGCAGGTCAGATAGAAACGAAATCTTTTGCTTCAAAAGGGCGATGTATAAATTTGTACATTACTATTAAAACACTTCCAGCACTTGTATGTAGAACATTTCAACAGTTCTACTTCCAGAATAAAATTTTATGGCATACACTTTCCTGCTTCGAAGAAGGTCTTCCTTATCCGGCCGTCAACTTTATCGTTTTCCGCCATCTTGAGCATCTCACACATTTTCCGTCGTCTCCGTCATTTCATTCGAGAACACAATCAAATAGAATAGTATAGCCTACCCATAATAAGCAAGTGACCGACTGCACACATGATGCCCATTTTAGAAAAAGAGTGTATGTAGAACGTGGATAATGGAGGGTGCGTATAATATTCATGACTTGTTTACAGATCAACCTGTTTATATGGATCACAGACAACAATCTGCCTACTGTAGACGTCAACCGTCACCTGTGTCTGTAAATGCATTATTCGTGTGACCACATTCTTCCCTGTCAATCGCAATTTCCTGTTATGTCTTAGCAGCTGCCGCAAGGGAATGGTGGCCTCAGAGTGCTCTCAAGAACCTCCGAACGCGTTTTCCCACCACGTTGGAGAGTAACGACTCTTACGCTCCAGTTGGTACAGCAGTTCTACAAGCAATATTCCCACCAGAGATTGTCAATCTGGAATTTTACGGGCTCTATGACCGAGCTCATGTCACAGCCATTGAGTACGGCAGTTGTTAGGAGCTGCAATCGTGGTGGCGGGTTGAGCCCTATCGTTCGGGCAAGCATTGCGGCGCGGTTATTGTATCGGGGCTTATGACCCTTCCGTCACTATCCTGGATAGACGGTAGAGGTGAGAAAGTCCCTCTCCTCGACCAGTAGGGCGTAGGGGCCTGAGCCCTGAGCAAACTGGTAGCAAGTTGCTTCGTACTACGCGTCGGGTTTGTGCGCTTATTGTGCGTAACGTAATGCCTCGCCCAAGGGGTCCTCTTGATAAGCCGCAAGACAGTCATAGGAGATAAAACAACTGGACTTTAATGTGCCGTATCAGCAATAATATTAGTGGTAAATTTCTTAGAAGTCGTCCAGGCGCCACTATTGCCATAATTAACTTACCTTATATGACCGACACAGTACGGGTCATCCAGATTACACGTTTTGCCAACCTTCTGCTGTATCTCCAGAATATTGTATTTAACACCGTCACATTGTCCTGGACGACAGTCGCACCTTATGCTTATCCTCTTTTCAGTCCTTACAACTTATATGTTCAGATTCTTAACGATCTCTTTCAAGAAGCTCCCAAGTGGTTTCATACGACTCTATGAAGAGGTTTGCGACGTGGTACTCCCCGATTCTTGCACACTACTTATGCCTAAATACTTATGTTTATTTTTTGCTATCATATAGGAGCATAAGAAGCGAGGAGAATGTCCTATTGGTTCTAATACGAGTTATCGGAAAAAAAATGATGTGATAGACTGAATTGTAAGGGATGGCCTATTTGTTCAAAAATTAGGGTGAGACGGGGTTTTCATAAATCACAAACACTTAATTGAGACGATCACACTTTATTGACTGCTCATAACCAACTCTCATGATCGACTGACTTCCAAATGGACGTGACCGTGGCCTCTTATCGCCCAAGACGCAATTCGGCGGCGGCACGTGTGTTCTGAGAAGCGCATAACAAAAGCATGCGTCGCCGTATCGGCCGTTGAAACTTCAAAGGGCCGCTACAGAATGAAGATACTTATACTCTGAGAATGAAAGTTTGCGCTATAAATTACTCGCTAAATTTCGAAATTTAGCGTGTAATATATGGTACTATATTACATAAATTTCGAAGATGTTTTAACAGCACGCCATGTCGCATGCATGGACCATGTGAAGACTTGCCGCTTCATCAAAGTATTCTTAAACGACCTAACGTCTCAAAAAGCAACTCTTTTGCGAAATGTCACAACAAATACAAAACCATGGTGGCCCCTCAAATTGTGTTCTTCCTTTGAGCACACGCCATCGTGACGGATATGTTGCTAACAGGAAACTGGCGAACGTATAATAATATCAATTACAGGTTCAGTTTCGCCCGCTTCCCCAGGCATGTTTATTTATTTACTTAATTTAGTACTGTTTCCTCGTATTGCATTAGCATCTCTGAGAGGAAAGTTCCTTTTTGTTACGTCTTGGACCCTACTCGACGTGCTCAGCGTTATAACGTCCTGTAAAAGGGACATTCCCGCTTTTGCGAAAATATACTGCTCTATTGCCGCAAAATGGCTAACGTATTTGGAAGTCGCATTTTTCGACAGAAGGTACTATCTGCAAATCGATGTGTTGCTTATATGAACTCAAACGTGGTTTATGTGTGGCTGTTTTTTCAGATGTGGGTGATTTAGGATTTGGGATGTGAGAGAGTGGTACGCATTCGCATGTGGAAATGGAGTGCCTAAGCGACACCTAGTTGTCATAAAAGATGCTAAATCGCGAAGTTACGGCCATAAACCGCGACCCACAGATTAACTTCTCCAATTTGTTTGGTTGTTTAACCAGCTTCAGCTCAAGCGGAGTACCACGCGCTGCCTGTTAGTATAACACGCAAAATCGTCTCACTATTCGCCTTGGTATGCTAATCATTTTCCGTTCCGTCTTCGCCCCAGCAGTAAGTGTCGTCCTTTACGCACATGAAACGCTCGCCCTTACCGCAGGAGACTGTTGGTGGAAAGCTGCCTCGTTGGTGGAAATCGAGGTAGCCTCGATTATGGGTAAAATCGAGGTGTTGATACTTAGCATTGCCCAGGAGAGAACTGAACCCATGTGGTTTAAGTCCACCGGGTTTCATGGCGCAGATTCTCCGTCGACCGCGCTATCAATCGGCCGAGACGTTTCAATCAAGGTGGGCTCACTCGAATATATCTGGGCCTCAGACACGATCCGCAGGGCATGTTCGACCGGCACTATCGGTCTTTATTACGGCCATTAGAAAGAACAGCAACGTTCTCGGGGAGGTTGCCACCAGACATTGAGGGATCGAAAGCGATAGTCTATTACAACTCTGCTGGATCGCGCATGCTATGATACGGCACAGCGGTCTCGTGAGTGCAGGAATTTGACAGCAACGAAATGGTGGGCGCAGGGAATGATCCGTCATCGGATGGGTATTTGGATGTGCCGACATTTCCGGACATGCAGGCATGGAGCCTGGCGGCATGCTCACTTTGATAGAAATCAACGTTCCACGACCGTCGTACAGGTCTACGAGAGATGAGTCCATACCCAAAGGTGGATGGGAAAAAGCTGTCCCGAGGGGGACAAGACCCGACCTATCACGCTAACCGGAGCAGCCGTAGATTGCTTGACGTACTTGTACCGATGTTGCAGCAAATAATGGTTTGGAGATTTATGTGTTGAATAGAAATGGAATCTGCCGAATGGTGCCGTCACTGTGGAAAAGGTAGGGACTAGGCGACACATACAGTCGTAATGCGCCGAGCGTGGACGCATGAACGCCATGTCCTCCGTGATGCCGTGGATTAGGACCTCTCACTTCAGAACATCTATCTAGAGGTGTTCCGGAGAGCGAGATCCCTTTATTCGTCCGCCTCACTCTGCAAGAACGTATTGTGGCAGAAACACGTTGCCGAAGGCGGGAGCTGGCCCACCCCAACTAGAGTCCTTTGGGAATATCTCGGTGTCTTTTAAAGATTTCTCCCTCAATAAAAAAAAATGTGAGAAAAACAGCCAGGTAAGGCACGTTTAGAACTATTCAGTACTTCAAGTCCCACAAGGAGGCTGCGGAAAAGTACGGTAGGAGGTCACCCGCCTGAGTGAGGTTCAATCGGAAACAAGTTCCGGCGACAGTCGCCCCAACGTGTGTGATGACATTAAAGTACAGTATTTCCATCTCCTGCTCCAGCCATGTAGCTGGACAAGCGGGCCTCCTTATGCGAAGCATCGAGATACGCCCAATTAGCGCGCGAACTCGATGAATAGTATGAAGCGACTTGCTCCCAGTTTGCCCGTGTTTTCGAGCCTCTGCGCCCTATTAGCTGAGGCGACGCACTATCCTACGTCTACTATCTCTCCAGGACAGTGTTCTAGCAGTAAAACGCCCTGTTACAACGGCCGCGCAGTAGCGCTAACCCATCTGATAGTGTTCATCACAGTCCTCGTGGAATTCCAAACACAGAGCCCCTGATGAGGCATTCATAGAAGGCGGAAAGAATAGTGGAGGAAGTTATCATGAACCTACTACCAGTGGTCGCTTCTGCAGGTTAGGTAAAACTGGGACACCAACTGGGACTGTGAAATGGTCATTCCCCAAGTTAGCGGGGAGGGGACTGCGGGGCTCTTCGGATTTCACCCCAACGGCCCCACCTCCAGGCGGAAATCTGAGTTGACAATGAGTAACCGCGGTTGCGGCCGGAAGAGCGGCACCCATACTGTCAGTAAGAGGATGCGCGGTGGTACAAACAGGGCTACTCCATACAGTAAAGTGCACTCGGCAAGTGTTGGCAGTGGGCAGATGCGTGGCCCTTTGCCCAACTTAATTGCGTAGAATTAGATGTATGTGTATAAGAATTGGTCATATGCATTCGTTCTGCGTATGCAGTGATGTATGTGTAGGAAATACGCATTATATGTGAAAATAAATTGAACATGTGTGCATTTAAGTTCCACTTGTGGAATTTCGGGAACAACTTTCGAGTTTTCGGTGAGAATGAGCCAGCCCATCTCGCATGGAGGGCGAACATCGGATTAATTCACAAGTGATCCAAAGTTCTACAAATTACTGTACGAAATAAGAGAAAATTTGGGACAGATGAGTGTGACGTGTGTGTGAATAAAGACAACGTGCGCTGTACAGTAGGGAGAATACAGAGGCGATTAGTTTATTAATGCTATTAAAAAAAAAAAATTGGTAGTAAAATTGTTTGGAGTGTTCTGGATATACGAGGGCAGTCCGACAAGTACTTAGCCTCACCGCCTAATGGCGCCACTATCGTAGAAAAAAATGACTATCGTGTAGTACATTCTCGTAGACGACTACTGTCAAAATTTCAGCCATATTGGATTTGTAGTTTTGTTTTGATCGCGTGTGAAAGCCGGCGTGTCCGCGGATTTTGCAAAAATGGAAAAAGAGCAATATCAGTCGGTGATTCGATTCTTGTTTTTGGAAGGGAAATCGCGCAGCGAAATCAAAGAGCGCTTGGATGCTGTGTACGGTGACTCTTCTCCTTCAATGGCGACCGTCAAAAATTGGTTTCACGAGTTTCAACGTGGTCGCACTTCAGTTTTTGATGAGCCACGCCCAGGTGCCCCAAAAACAGCTACCACGGAGGATAACATGACAAAAGTCCACGATCTCGTATTGGCAGACCGCCGACTGAAGGTGCGCGAGATAGCTGAGACAGTAGGCATTTCAAAAGACCGCGTGGGTTATATCCTGCATATCCTGGTTTGCTCACTCCGGATAACAAGCGCATCCGTGAGACCACTTCAGAGCAGTGTTTGACACTGTTTAAGCGTAATCCGAAAGAGTTTCTACGTCGTTTTATGACTGTCGATGAAACGTGGATCCACTGGTACACACCAGAGACCAAGGAACAGTCGAAACAGTGGTCTGCACCCGGCGAATGTGCTCCGAAGAAGGCGAAGACTGTCCTATTGGCCGGAAAGGTGATGGCCACCGTTTTCTGGGATTCACAAGGTGTGATCTACATAGACTACCTGGAGAAGGACAAAACAGTCACAGGGCTGTACTATGCCGAATTATTGAGCCGATTCGACGCTGAATTAAGGAAAAAACGGCCCCATTTGGCGAATAAAAAAGTGCTGTTTCACCACGATAACGCACCGGTTCACACCTCTGCCCAAGCTACAGCCAAATTCGTTGAATTAGGCTACGAACAGCTGTCCCATCCACCGTATTCTCCAGATTTGGCCCCGTGTGGCTTCTTTTTCTTCCCAAACTTGAAAAAGTCACTCGCTGGGCAGAAATTTGAGTCGAATGAGGAGGTTATCGCCGCCACGGAGGCCTACTTTGCAGATCTCCAGAAAACGTATTTTTCACACGGGTTGAAGAAGTTGGAGCATCGCTGGATCAAGTGTATCGAGTTAAAAGGGGACTATATTGAAAAATAAATCGTCAATTTTCCAAAATTTTCGTTTTTCTTTTGTAGGCTAAGTACTTATCGGACTGCCCTCGTATACGTCGGTAATGCCTGAACTGTTTGTAAAGATCTTTTTTACGCGGTTTACATTTTGCACGAATGACACGGATTTTATTGTACCTAAGTTAAACGTTGGGGGTCTCGCAAAATACTGTATATCTGGTCCGTTCGGACTCGCCATCAAATATCCCACCGATGAGTAAGGATAGGAAGTTCGGTGGAAAGAGGTCGTGCCGGTGAAAGTTTACCACCGGCAGGCCCAGGACAACCGTCCTAGATATTTCCAGCATATGGCCGCAACACGCGTTTACGCCACATGTGTAAGCGTAATCCCAATAGCCACGCACCCCTACAGTTGGTGGCCTTTTCGGAACCGTCCGGTGTTCATGGGTTACTGGTTACTAGCCGCCAAATAATAGGTTAACCGTCCGTCTGACGCCGACAAAGCTATCTTGTCCTGACACTAGGATCTTGATTCCCGGCTGACATTCCCGCCGCTGTCAAAACTTAAAATTGTGGATTATGAAGACTCACATAAGTTCAACACGGAATACCGCCCGACGGCGTAACGGAACCACATACCCAGCTGGATGAGCGCTTTTAGACTGTGGTAGCTACCAATGCGATAGATACCCTTTAATGCTAGAACTGCAACATTCGGCCTATCAATTAACTAGTGGTCCATCAGATGGTGCTCGCTCATAAGTGTGACGTTGTTAACCTGTCTACACCGGCTTATAGCAGCACGTTTTAAGGTGCTCTGTATCGACTTGCGTGAATTTGAATGGACTTAAATTTCTATCCAAGTATTATCTAAGCCCACGTCACCGATTACTCTTAAGTACGTAGCAGACATTACTCCGCCGTGCTTATCTTTGCATATGATGCAACGCAGTGCACGCCCGTATATGTAAATTCGGATACCTTTCTTGCAACACTACCTGTATGCATGATTCATGTCCCCCTCTCTATTGTATTTTCTTTTAAAGCAATTGCAGTTGAAGAATTTCATTCAGCTTGCTTTTCCGGCTTATTGCAGATCATCCATGAGTCCCATTATATTTTTCTGCTTTTGTTTCATTGGGACCACTCCATACTTTGTGCCTGAAACGTGTCCGCAATTGCCCTTACCTTAAATTCGATATCAAGAACCTCCTCTAATGCAATAGAAATTCCAATACCACATGCCCTCTCCGCCGTAATTTCTACTTCTAAATCGTACACTTTGATGGCCCAGTCACTGGGCAGATCCCACGCAGAGGCCGGTGTATGTTTAGCCATCATTATCGTAATCTGAACAACACTCACTTACCGATGTCATCGTATCACGCAATTTCCTTGAATAGGTTGGCTTAGTTCGTTCTTCTAACAATGGACACCCGTGCACTGACTTCTCCCAGGTAAACGTTGTTCTTGACATCTTCTACCGCGTCCGCAGATGATCCGTCTTTTCCAATTCGCATTATTTTCGCGTTTCATTTGAAAAACAGGCTTGTACGTGATGTATGTATGTTAAACGGCTCTATGCACGCATTTCAACACTATCAGCTATAGTTGGTGGTGTATGGTTGTACACATGCATTTTGTGCCAAGTGATTAAAATTGATTCGCGTGTCGGAAGAATTTGAACGTTGTCCCAGAGAACAATTTCAAAGATATTATCAAGTAATAGAATTAATTTCATTCTACATGTAATTGACCAAAACTAAGTATTTCCATGAGTTATTACCAACTTTGTTTGTCACTAATGTAAACATATAATGTATTACATATTTTATAATTTATAGGTGTTGTGTTGCCGATTCTATAAATATTTTAGTCGTTATTAACTCTTTATTTGACATGTCGAATCGATGATTGCATTACCACTTTTGATAACTAATGAACAGATATATATAATGAATTTATCTTGATGGTAGGTGGCAAGATAGCGTTATGATAGAGAAAATATGTCAAAAGTTCAAATTTTTCAAATGTCAACGGACTAGTTACGTGATTACATATTAGGTGTAACTATCTTGAACATGATGGATTGACACACGACATCCAAGCCCGTGTTCCGAATCCACATAATTTAACGTGACATATATTCAACTTAACCAACACTCCAAACTGATCTGGTGATATTACTGCTAAAAGCTGCGTCGCATGATGTATTACTCAGAGTTATACACTTCTTTCTGATAACAACGCAAAGACACATATCGAAATAGATTGCCGCAGCTCGCACATATCTTACGGTTTTTACAATTACTGTTTAGAGTGTTAGTATATCATTGTTGAAAAAAATACAGCAAATCTATTGATGAAATTGAAGGCTACGTCCATCTTTAAAGTCAGCCTGCTTCATAGACTTATTATTCAAAGAAGACACCACTCGGCAAGTAATATCCTTTTGTATGACGTTCATGCCGTCATTAAAAGAAGAAATACTGCCATTGAGTTACATGCAATTATCGACAAATCAATATAACAAACACGCCAGTCTCTGAGTAATGCACTAGTTGTGGGACCGATAAATTGTGATTATCTGGTGTCACTCCCCTTCCGATTCTATCCATATTACTGTACTCTAACAAATGCCACCCAGAAGGTATATCAACAAATCTGAGAGGTAAGAGAGTTTGTGGATATGAAAAGGATTTATTGTCGAAATCAGGCACGAAGTGTCTCTGCACACAAATTAAATCATTTCTGGGAATAGCTGCAGCACTTGTTCTGGTAATCTAATAGGTACACCACGTTTCCACACCTGAGCATTGTAGCGAAAGGAATTCTTTTCATCTCTTGTGTGCACAGCCGTTTTGGAAAGAGGTGACTTGACGTCTCCAATTGGCACACCTTGAGCTTTCTAGACCTTTCGCCTTCCTGTCCCGCCACGAAGCACCAATTGGAAAGGGCGTATATGGTTCCGCAGGTGTCTAAAAGAGTCCTATACCGACAACCTTGGTTGGCACTCACTGGGAGTAGCCAACACGGTATCGTGGTGTAGCACATATTGTAAAAAGTTAGCAGTTGATGCCCCTGTTGGTCAGAGGCAACGTTTCCGAAAGTATCCTAGTGAGACAGTAGAAATTAGACAGACCTCGCCGCTGAGAAACTTTCTCGCCACTTGGACTACAAGAACTGTCGTCGCTGTCAAACTCACGGTACAACATCTCTGACAAGGACTGCTGGATTTGGATGAGACTGTGTCATCCCTCTTCCGCTGGTTTTGGTCTTCTATTCCGCATAGGTGTCTCTCTTGAATGACCTAAACTTGAACACAAATGATCGAAACTAGTGAAGCCCCGCATTTGGAGATTCACATTTAATGTGGTGAGAGAAAACAGGCACAGTGGGCTTCCGCATACCCTTCAATAGAGATGTGGTGCACTTCCACCAACACTGCAGTGCCACCAAGTCATCTGCAAGAACATATCTCCGGCCTCAAACGTGATCTTGAGAAGAATGCACACTCCGCGCATTAAGCTTCGTCTTAAATACCTGCGACTGCTGCTATAAGCTACAAATCAGCGTTCAGCACATACTGTCAGTCACGTCACCATTGGTCAGCATCGGACCACTCGTTCAGTATAAAAAGGGCCGGCCGAACAGTGGGAAAACCCATTCACCCTTGACTTACTGCAGTCCACACGTACAGTCGACACAACAAGCGACGGTGTCGCAGAGGACCACTGGAAAGGCAGTTCACCTTTAACCAGTCAAGATCATCGCACCTCAACCGTACACTACATTAACGATACACGAAAGTTCGGACGATAACTCTACTTTCGTATTGCAACGTTGCGTTCATCTTTGTATATGTAGAAAACAATAAATGTCACATCACTACGAACACGGTTGTCACCACATCAGCAACATCCTCACAGAGGGTTTCGACGGAGACACCGATATTTCAGTAGTACTCACCAAACATGCGTGATTGCATCAAAATCTAATATCCTACCTCCAATAATGTTGTGCGAATAGTTTTATGCTTCCTACACAAACATAAAAAACATAATTTTCTAAATCGATTCCTTCCTGACCGTTAAGTGGAGTAAAACATCGCTCCACCGTCCGCAGATTCTGGTAATCAGTCGAGTTGCTTATTTCTACAAACACACGAACATGAAGGATTGGCGTCATGTAAGGTGGGAAGATAATCCAGCGAACTCCGTCTCAAAAGGATATAGTTCAACAGATTTTCTCCGAAGTAATCATTCGATACCCGGACAATTTTGCAAACAGGATATCAGAATTACGTCGCGTAGAGCGGTTCGTGTCCATATAATCGTTTACTGCTTATACAGAAGACTCAAGTCTAGAGCTATTGATACTCCCAGCTCATAAAAATTCCGTAATTGACCAAAGTGGATATAGTAACCATTCCAAAAATAAGCCCATACTGATAATCCAGGTTCCCCACCATGATTTTTCGCAAGTTCACGGCGACAAATGGGTTCACAATTCATAAACATGGGTCCACAACACTCCGTTTGAACATTGACTGATGGTGAAATTTCACGTAAATATTGTGATAACTGACGTCATACAGCCCGTTGTCGAACCCGATTTCGCAATGCTTCACTCTTTGTTAGATACAATATCGTATTGAAAGCCCATCGCTGTTACGGACCTGAGATATTTTGTGGATTGATCAACTTTTACCGCAAATTCAACAGAGCAGGGACAAAAAAACTGGATACCCCTGAAACCTGCACGCAAGGTAACTACTCGGACGTTTATTACGAAGAAAGGGAATGCAGTATAGTGCAAATGTATTGTATATCATAGATAACTGTTGGCACTATGCAAAATCGTCAGACCCTTTTGGCATATAATTGAAGGCCAAGAATTTATTTCACGCCGAGGTAATTCCGGCATTCAGGCATAACCAGACAATTTTTCACCGGTGCCCAATATTTCTCCAGGAACGACAATGTTGCCGCTGACGCTACATAACGCGTAGCAGCAACGGTAATAGCATTAACCATGAAGCACTAGCTACATCAAACCCAACTCAGATGCCGCTCTGCACCTAATAAATTTGCTTGTCTGATATGCGATGTTTCAAAGTATATATCTTTGCAAGATGGCTTGGGATTCTTTAGATTGTACTGAATACACAAATTTTGCCATCGTCTAATATGATATATTCTTGATTGATATTACTTATTACAAACCATTATGAGTAGGTCGAAATATAGGATTAATTGTTTCGATTGGCGCTAATAGTGACCGGAAAATTTTTCATTGTTCACCTGTGATTGATGATCTCCCTTGGGGATTAGCATGGTTTCCATGTCTATGCCTTGATCATTGTCCATGCGGCATTTGTGACCGGAATGAAATTGATGTGAATGTTGTTTGTACCAATATGATCTAGAGTGTCGTGTTACTTTTTGTGTATACTGCCATGTGATTAATCGGTTCGGTAGTATTTGTGCAAACTCGTGTATAAATATAATGATTAACGCCAATGAGCGAACGATCCGGTGTTAGAGCAGTTGAATGACTAGGAACTGACAATGTCATATAAAAATAGAGATCCGCATAGGTGAACATTTTATCACTGACTGTTTCACAAAAATGAAATTTTAAGGATTGGACAGTGACATCCCATAGAACTCCAAAATGTCATGATTTTCAAGGCAGCGGATGATACTTCATACATCTGTTATTTAATTCCCTTAATATATAGAATGATTCTGTCTATTGGAACGGGTTAGAGTTATTTCTGAAGAAGATAGGCAAAAACGGCGGAGGACAATATTTGATGGCGACATATTTATTTCGCATACACAGGTTATCCTTCGGTGCAATTGTACTTTGCTAAACGCAGCTCTACTTTTTCTTAACATTTCCCGATATTTGTCACAGCTTTGCGTCTAAAGATACTAGAGCTGAGGCACGTTGAAGGCAATACTTCACGAAATATCCTATATTTTAAATCAGAAATATATTTTGTTGCAATTAATGGTTTAGTGGCTGCTGTGGCTCCACGAAACAGGTGACGCTGTCTGTACATTAGATTTGAAGCAATGTAAGTAATTATGCGGAGTGTTTCGTTCGAAGAGATCACTAGGTAGTACCGCTACTGTTCACATGGTGTCGCCACAGATTTCAGCCCTAAATAATAAAAAATTACGGTCGTCACCCTCGCGTGTCCGTTGTCTTCATATCTTTTAGAGCTGTTTTTTTTTTTTTTTTTTATTATTATTATTATTATTTTTGGGGTGGGTTTTAGATCAGAAATTTTCTGGAAAATAGGGAGGGAGTGATCTCTTCGAACGAAACACTCCGCATAATTACGATCGAGCTTCACCCGCCTTCGGCGGGCTCGCTCGATCCTTCAATTATGCATCGTGTTTCGTTCTCAAGATCACTAGGTAGATGTTTAGAGCAAAAGAACTGCAATCTATATTGCAATGAACATTTCAAATTATAATTATTAAATAATTAACTTCAAACATATTATCAAAATGATTAATATAGTATTAGAATAATTTGTTCCAAAAAACTATGACAACAGTACTGTTTTCCCAAATTTACTTTTGTCCTTTATAGTAGGCCGATTGTATAACCGGTCAAATATCTGAGAATTCTCCGACCAGCTAGCGAAGCTTTTACTAACGCTCAAGTCCATACCTTTCTTTGACGCTGCAGACGTAGCAGCATGACGTAAACTATGTGGGGCAAAATTTTTGCTAATACTCATCGTATCCTTTGATGCCGCTTTAAATGGTTTTCTTATCGTTATAAATAACGCATCTTCATTTTACCGCAACCTCGCTGTCTTCTTCAAATATGCCTGCAATATAGCAGCAACACACAATCCTGGCCGATCTCGAAATTTCGGTAATATCAACAATGGTTGTACAATTCCAGGTTTAGACGTTTTTATACGTTCTGTTATTTTAATCCCAATTACGTCTGTCTTTTTCAGAACTGGCATCATTGTCTTCAACTCTTCCAACAATGGTTAAATATCATATATTTCTTTGTATTTCGGTTTTGAAGGATGTAATTTGAAAATTCCTTTTGATAACCTAGTAATTAATGGATCCTTTCCAATATTTTGGCTAGATACTAACGATACTGCTGACTGACATGTATTTATCGTACTGTAGGAAGCTCACTGATTGAACTTTTGTGTCAACCATTCGAAAACATAATTACGTCGAGGATCAAGAACATCCAAACCTTTTTTAATACAGAAAACCGTCCAATCTTGCAACGATCTAGCATCATGCTGTGAAATTCTCTCAGAAATTGATTCCATCAGGAGCTTTATCGAGTCTACATTCACCTTATGTCTGCTGAATGCCTCCCGGATAAGCGCCCGGCCATCAGTGTTAAACACTCTCCTAATGGATGCTGAATTTTTCTGCACGGAAATATTAATAAGTTCTTATTTGGCCTAAATTTTATCGGAGGTGCCTCCATCAAGGACAACCACAATGGATACCATGGTTGCGACTCCCAAACCGGAACTACTAATATCTCACAAGCCTGATCGCTTTCAATTTTCCGTAAAGACTTTAAAATTAGCGAAAAGGGCGGAAAACGCGTAAAAAAGAATTTTTTCCATTTCAAGATAAATGCGTCCACACAAAAAGCTTCTGGATCCTTATGCCAAGAACAAAAAATGTTTACATTTTTTATTATTACGAGTCTAATTCAGACTCTCCAAATTCAATCAATATCATATTGAATGCCCAATTTGCAAGTTCCCATTCTGTGTCGATATTAAATACTCTCGATTCCTCATCGGCTTCCGTATTTTCTTTGGACAGAATATAGGAAGCAAACACCCACAATTTCCTCTGATCACACCACATCCAAATTTTTCGAGTAACTTCATTTAATTTAGGGTATTTTATACCACTCATTCTGTTAATATAGGAAATTGCCGTGGTATTGTCCATACGTAATAAAATTTCTTTGTTCTTTACGTTCTACAACGTTCCAGAACTCGTGAGTCTTTTCACCCTCACGCGCAGCGTCCCCTCCTGTTGTGGAGGCGTCTGAGAATATTTCAAAACAAAATTCTTGCCGCCTAATCGGATTTACAGACTGCCAGATATTTGTCTCACGTCAAAATCTTCATTTAAAGAAACAGGTATTCTCATTGTTGAATCATAATTTCCCTCCATGTCCAATAAAGCAATGTATTTCTGGCGTTCGAAGTCCTTCGAATAGAGCCAACTGTATGTTACAGCGGGGCACGCAGCTGTAATGACACCCAAAAAAAATTAGCAAAATCTCTGATCGATGATCTCTTACAGTTACGGAACTTCTTAATCAAAGACGAAATCTGCTTTTTCCTTTCAACTGGAAATTCAATCGTAAAAAACTTCGAGTCCATACAAAGGAAAGTACAAACCCAAAAAATTGGCACCTCATTCTCGGGACCAAATTACTTTTTGACTTGTTTATAATAAACCCAAGCGACTCCAATATGCAAATGGTTGCTCGCACATTCGTGGTATACATACTCACATCTGCTCCCAGGCATAACCAATCATCAAAGTAAATTACAGATGCCAATCCCTGTATTTTTAATGAACCAACTACTGGTTTCATAGTAAATATCCATGGAGCTATATTAAGGCCAAACGGCAGACAAACAAACTGATAAAGTTGAACTCTCCACGAAAAAACTAAGAAATTTCTTACTATCTTTTTGCACAAAAATGAGGAAGTAAGCATCTTGCAGATCTAATTTGGCCATGTAACAATTATTGGTCATTAATTTCATCGCTGTTCTTATGTTCTCCATCTTAAAATGGTCTAGCGAAATGAATTTGTTTAATTTTTCAAATTTAAAACAAATCTTTTCTTTCCATTACTTTTAAGTACCAAAAAACAAGTGGACACAAATTATCCTTTGCAAAATTTACATTTCTCAAGAGCTCCCAAAGTTAAAAGATTATCTATTGCATCTTGCATAAAACACTCATCATGTTTGTTAATTAAATATTCTGCTGGTTGATTATATTGACATGGTCTTGAAGAAAAAAGGAATTTGAATGCCCGAAATAAATGTATCAAACGTGATTTGGTACCAGGCTTGTATATAATTCTTTAAACGACCTATAATAAACTTTGCCCGAGCTACTTTCATGACTTGGTCTGGGCGTTCGTCTGGGCTCCCCGAAATTGATTTTGAGTTTGCCTCTCTGCAGAACGATGGTGCTTGTTTTGGTTCCTTGATTGACTCAAAAATCTTAACGTTGGTCTGGATTTAGTTATAGTCCGTCTGATTATTCTTCTGGAACCTTACAGACGGGCCTCTCCAGCTTAAAGTGCCTGAAGTTCGTAACAGCAATTCCTTATCCTGGCTTTTCATGGAAATACCTATTTTTTCCATGATATTTGCCGTCTTAACACGCTGGAAGAGCCCTTCTCCAAACAAATACTTATCTGTTACAGATTTTTCTAAAATGGAATTTGCTTTTTCAACCAGACCTGGGTAAATAAAAGCTTTTTTTTTTTTTTTTTTTTTGCTTTTGTCAAATGTCCAAACAATCCACAGAACAGCTTTCCGGAATCAAGTAAAAATTCCAATAATTTATTTTTATTAATTGGTTGCTTCTCGTCATTAAAAATCAACCATATTGCTGACCCAAGAGCAGCCAACCCAATACCGCAAAGATCCTGATCATTTGTTAAAAATTGATCCCATTTCTTGGAACTATCGTTAAGCAACGTCTCAATCTCTGGGTTGAGTTTAGGTGTGTCAATTGGGCAATTGCCCTTCGCACAATATTTACTTAAAAGTTTATTTTTACCTTCTTTTATGAAACCATCTATTACGGTCCTCTTCCAAATTTCAGCTAAGACAGAGTGAAATTTGATATGCTCCTCATTCTTTTTTAGATGGTCATCTCCGAGTAACAACATATCTAAAGTTGTATCCTCCTGCTTATCAGGCGTAAGATTGTCTTGCAAACCTTCTAACGCGTTGTATCGAGAACATTCTCTTTATTTGTCCCAACGGTATTTTCCATTATCTTGGAAATTTGTCGACTCGGAAGGTCTAAATGAAAACAGAATCATAACCTAATTATATAGGTTATAAACATAGATACGACGTGTGTTATCCAATAAGTCACACCACTCGTAGGGCAACGGATATATTTCTTTCGGCCCTTTGTACGGCCTGTCTCACCTCCCGTGTGAGCTCGCCGCCATTTGGGTTATTTCAACGTGTATGCAATTGCATAACCGTTGTGTACGATATGTCTCACCTCTCGTGTGAGCTCATCGCCAACGCAGACTGATGTTATGATAAAAATCTTTACATCAAACAGTATCGTTTGATTACCAGTATGAGCTTGTTATGTACGATATGTCTCACCTCTCGTGTGAGCTCATCGCCAACGCAGACTGATGTTATTATAAAAATCTTAACATCAAACAGTATCGACTGATTACCAGTATGAGCATGTTATGTACGATATGTCTCACCTCTCGTGTGAGCTCATCGCCAATGCAGACTGATTTCTTTCCGATTTTTGTACGGCCTGTCTCACCTCTCGTGTGAGCTCGCCGCCATTTGCGTTAATTCAACATGTATGCAAACGCATCATCGTTGCTGTACGATATGTCTCACCTCTCGTGTGAGCTCATCGCCAACGCAAACTGATGCTATGATAAAAATCTCTACATCAAACAGTATCGTTTCATTAACAAAACGATTTATTGCACAAGCTAACCTGTAGCAACAGCAACTTCTTCCCTTGTCTCCGGTTTTTCCATCGGTGTTGATTCCACCTTTGATAACTGTTTCATTTTTTCATCCCTTGAAAGTTCTCCTCGTTTCGGCATGTTTTCCGAATTAGGATAACAGGATAAACTATTAATACGTACTATTATCCAAAAAATGTTTGCTCCAAACACAATCCGTGGCAACCACAACGTGCACAGAAAACGTTATGAAGACAACGGACACGCGAGGGTGACGACCGTAATTTTTTATTATTTAGGGCTGAAATCTGTGGCGACACCATGTGAACAGTAGCGGTACTACCTAGTGATCTTGAGAACGAAACACGATGCATCAGTTTTTATATCGCTCTACTAATTATGGGGGTCTCGTACTTGATATGAAATATCTGCTTGACCGGCTGGTGCACTTTTTTGTCACTAGAGCATAGCCCTCAACAGGTACGCAAAGCAATCGTATTTTTAAACGATAAACGTATCCCTTCGTAGAAGGATTCAATCTTTGGCGTCATTCTTTCCCCTTCTCATACAGTAATTGGCAGTAGACGGGCATGTGTCCGAACAGCGCAAAGTCAAGGTACAACATGCACTTGCACCTCTCTTCTGCATCAGAAGCAATTATATTGTGACGTCTCGTTCTCAATGATTACAGGTAGTAGTGTCAGCTATGCTCAAATCCACAAGGTTTAGAGAATTTCAAATTTTTTTTAGCGCCGTCGGTCTTCCTAGCAACGTATGGTTATAACACCTCATATTGTTTTGTTGTGCTGAACGATTCACACGTAAAGAGTACATCTGCGCAAGGATTCATTGATATAATTTATCGACATAAATTATTTAACAAAATGTGAAAGGAAAAGAAAAGAAAGCGCTCTCGGTCACATTCTAAGGAAAGTGTCAGTTAGATAACCTTACTAATCTTCTCACTCAGTTTGTTAACCAACGAGATGAGAAAGCATTGGAAGGAAAAGACGAAAAAATTACTTTTTTTACATCATCATCTGTTTTCACTCTAACCTGCCCGGCGTCAAAGTGGTTTAGGATTGTAGCGTCTGTAGGGTGGATGGGTAGCGCGATGAATGTACAGCCGGCAGTATTACTAATTAACGAATATATTGTTTAAACGCACACACAACAGGTTCACACGGAATAACTAAATACAATAAGCTTATAATACACCTTAGCCTATTCGAGGCTCTGAGGTACGGTAAAGGCCTAGCACGGAGGCACAGAAAGAATAAAAGCAAAAAGGTCGCGAGTCGTAGCGAGACGACTGTTCTGTTAGATAGTTGTTGGAAGACTACGGAATGAGTGGGTTGCTAAGGACGTGAATAAGAAGAGCAATCGAGTGTTTGGAAGAGTCTAGACGAAGGTGGTTGCTAGGGAAGTAGATAAGCTGAGTGGACCGATGGCGTGATCCGAGTTTCGTTTGTTTATACGAAGAAAAGAGCGAGAGCTTAAGGCATGTGAGAGTGAGAGTGAGTGAGTGAGTGAGTGAGTGAGTGAGTGAGTGAGTGAGTGAGTGAGTGAGTGAGTGAGTGAGTGAGTGAGTGAGTGAGTGAGTGTGTGTGTGTGTGTGTGTGTGTGTGTGTGTGAGAGAGAGAGAGAGAGAGAGAGAGAGAGAGAGAGAGAGAGAGAGAGAGAGAGAGAGAGAGAGAGAGAGAGAGAGAGAGAGAGAGAGAGAGAGAGAGAGAGAGAGAGAGAGAGAGAGAGAGAGAGAGAGAAGAAGAAGGCGCCAGAAAATAGGCACAAATACTAAACATCATCTGTACTTTCCACACGAAAGGCAGATTGCTTATTCAACACGAATAATGCACGTCCAACAAGGACAATAACGGCAAAAAGTCAACGAACAAAGTTCCACAGGCTCCACACGAGTACTGATATTGAAATCAATAGTTCCATACGAACAACGTTCAACAGGCTCCACACGAGTACTGATGTTGAAATAAACAGTTCCATACGAAAAAAAAAAAAAAATAGAAAAATCATGATTTTTCAGAGGTTGATTCTACAAAGAAAATGGGGTTTTGAATGAAACAGAAGTGCCAACGAACCTTATAGATAAATGCGATCGTCAGTCAAACTCCCATACGGAGAATGAAATGAAAATGAGACTGAAAAACCTAAAGGTTTTCTCTTCTTTAAAAGAGGCTTAACAAAGAAATATCCACGTAAAGGCGAGTTATATTCAGAACCTCCCAACATTTAATTTAGAGATCTTAGCCACACTGACTGAGATTGCGAAAGACTTCAGCATTTTGTAGAAAATCAGGAATGTGTGGGAACAGCAATCATATCCCTTCGTGCTGCTGTGTCTCCGTTTCTTGATAATCCTGAGGAAGGTGTTGAGCAAATGAAGCTTTTAGAATACTTATGCGACACTGGAAAACTGCAATCAGACGTATTCCATCAACAGTCCAACGCTAGAAAGTCTTTCATCACACCTGTGATGAAGAAAAGTGTTAAAACCCTGGTTGAGTCATTACACTCGGACGAATGGTTATATGGACAAAACTTGGACACCAGGGTCAGGGAAACTGGAAAGGCTCGTCTCTTCTTTACAGGCAGACGGGCAGTTATCCGAAAAAAACAATTTGTTCGCTTTAAGCAGAGGCCACAGTATCGATCGAGCCTGATGAATCGGGAAAAAAATCGATCGATGAAAGATGCAGCGAAAAAATAGATAAGGTAGGCGATCTTGCAGGAAGATTAGGTTCTTTTATAGACGAGTGGAGAAAACTAACGACAGAATGTTACGTATTAAACTGTATAAGTGGATACATAATTCCGTTTAAAGAAACCCCAATACAATATAAATCCTTTGAGCAGCAAATATGGCAAAAAGGGGAATCGAGCAAATGGATTTAGAGATTAAGAAACTTTTAACGAAAAAGGCTATAGAGAAATGTGAAGAATGCCAAGATGGGTTTATCTCTCCAATTTTCCTACTGCAGAAACCCGATGATTCATATAGGTTTACATAACATTTAAAAAAGTTAAATAAATTCATTAAACCTCCTCATTTCAAAATTGAGGATATTAGATCAGCAAAAGTCTTTTGACTCCTAATGCATTTATGTCTTCTATTGACCTCAAGGATGCTTATTTTTTAGTTCCAGTTCATAAGTCAAGTAGAAAATATTTACAATTTACTTTTAAAGGTCAATTATATAAATTCAGATGCCTTGCGTTTGGTTTATGTACAAGTCCGTAGGTGTTCATAAAGGTTATGAAACCGGTGATAAATGCATTGAGGGCTACAGGTTTATGTCAACGATTCATTTAGATGATATGTTATATATTGGGAAAGAATCGAAGGGTTGCAAAGAAAATGTACTGAATCGAAATATTTTTTAGAAAAGTTGGGCTTTATTATAAATAAAGAAAAGAGTAGTTTAATCCCATCTCAAAACTGCAAATTTGTAGGATTTGTAATTAACTCAGTTGATTATACTATTGAATTAAATGGAAAAAAGAAAAATCGAATGAAAAGATTGACAACAAAATTTAAGGTGGAAATTGGAGAGAGAAAAATGTGTTGCATTAGTTATAAATGATGGAGATTACGAAGCCAAAATGACGGTGAAACCTAAACTGAGAAAAGATCTCGAATGGTGGAAAATTAACAGTCAAATAGGGAAAAATCTAATTAAAACAAAATATGCGCGTGAAATATTCTCTGACGCATCCCTAATAGACTGGAGTTGTCATTGTGACAGAAAATCAGCAAATGGCTGGTGAAATAGGAGAGAGAGAAAACGTCATATAAATTACTTGGAGCTCTTAGTAGCATTTATGGTTCTCAAATGATTTTCTGTACATATGCATAATTGCGAAATCCTCTTAAGATTGGACAACACTGCCGCAATTGCGTACGGGAATAAAACTGGAGGAATACAGTTCCCAATTCTTAATGAATTAGCCAGACAAATTTGGATGTAGTGTGAAAAGCGTTGGATATGGATACATGCATCTTATATTGCTTCAAACCTAATGTACTCGCAGACGTTGCATCGAGGATCACAAATATCGATACAGAGTGGGAGCTGTCAGTCAAAGCGTCTGACCAAATTAACGAAAAGTTTGGTCTTTTTAGTATTGACCTATTTGCCACACACTCAAATTAAAAAGTTACCAGATTTTGTTCACAGTTTCCAAATCCAAATGTATTTAGAGTCGATGCGTTTACCATCTTATGGAAAAATGAAAAACCATATGCTTTTCCCTCATTTGCGTTAATTTCGCCAACTTTAAGAAAATTCATTACGGATAAAACTGAGGGGGTTATTGTGGTACCACAGTGGACAAGTCAGTCCTGGTATCCCTTATTTACTATACTATTCAGAGGAACCCCGATTATTTTTAAACCGAAAAAATTTGTTATTGTCTCCTTGTAAGAAAGAATAGCACCAATTGGCAAAGACGTTTTCACTGGTGGTAGGAAGATTGTCCGGCAAGCTTTTTCCAGACAAAGGACTCATAGAAGACGCAGTAGACATACTAGTTGATTCAATTACTGACTCTACAATGAAACAGTACGAATGTTCTGTAAAGCAATGGTGGTTCTTTATGAAGAAGAAATCTTATGATTTATCTGACAGTCATACTTTTAAAATAATATAATTTCTTACGGAACGTTTTCATGATGGTGCTAAGTATGGTACATTGAACTCGGATAGAGCAACAATTGCGTTAATTACATCAGGGAAATTTTCAGAAGATAAATTAATATCCCGATTTATGCGCGTCGTTTTTACGAAACGTCCTTCAAGGGCTGTTCGGACGCGAATTAATAACAGCGAACACGTGCGAAGCGGCGGCACATTTTTTCTCATCAAAGGGTTCTGATACGTCGCATAGAATCACTCAGACCGAACTTTTATATACAATGACGTCCGTCACCAACTGATACAACGTTTGTAAAGTGAAGCGCCCTTCTTATTGTAAAGTATACTATCGTCGGTGGTCTGGTTAAAGAATGACTTCTCGGTGGGTCGGACGCACTCTCGATCATGCACTGCCCTTTGTCCGTTTCGTTTTCGGCGTATCGTTCTTGTAGTGCATTGCGTCACCCAGTCGTTCGATACTTCGTTGTCATAAGAGATCGTTTTATACGTTCGTCTTTTGGTCAGTTACGGCCAAGATCTCGTGCGAGACACATCAGAGCATTGTCATAGTAGGCAAATTGTCTTCCTCTAGTACTTACTCACGCGATACTTTTGTAATGGTAGAAATAGTTTTTGTTAATAAAAACTCATAAAACCCTTAATCATTTCTCTTACTCTAAAGGCAGAGAAGTCGCCACGTGTATTAGCGACCGAAATCCACGTAATCGCCTTTGCACGTGGGTATGAACGCAAAGTGCGTGTGCAAATTCGTTAGTAAAAATTCAGTAACGGGCGCGCACAAGGGCAAATTATTCAACTACGTGGAATATTGATTTGGTTTCTGATTCTATAGATAAGATTGTGAGGGTGGTGCTCTGGTTGTGACAACCGTGTTCGTAGTGAATGCCTTTTCTTGTTGAGGTTGAGGTGTGATGATCTTGACTGGTTAAAGGTGAACTGCCTTTCCAGTGACCCTCTGATGTCGCCGCCGCTTGTTGTGTCGACTATACGTGTGGACTGCAGTAAGTCAAGGGCGAATGTCTTTTGCTACTGTTCGGCCGGCCCTTTTTATACTGAAAGCGTGGTCCGATGCTGACCAATGGTGATGTAGTTGACAGTAGGTGCTGAACGCTGATTTCTAGTTTATAGCAGCAGTCGCAGGTATTTAAGACGAGGCCTGATTTGCGGAGTGTGCATTCTTCTAAAGATCACATTGGAGGCCTGAGATGTGTTCTTGCAGATAACTTGAAAGATTTTGATGGTACTGCAGTGTTGGTGCAAGTGCACCACAAGATATCTGCAATAGGTAAATTCAAATTTAAGGATCTGGCAGAAGAAACTGTTACTCTGATATTATTGGTCGCAACTCAATGGTTAGAAACGGTGGCATTAATTAACCCCTTGACATACAAATAAAATGTGCCGACGCGCCCGTAGGATACCATTTAATTTAACACAATTTGGACTTATGCTTACGCCTAAAAATGTTTCGATGACAAATTGTTGAGGAAAAGAACATATCTGACGGAAGGCACGATTGATTGAGAATAGACGCGTGCAACGATGCTATGCTCTCTAAAAAAAAGGCAACATATGGGACAAGAGGTCCATGGTAAATGTGCCAAGATATATATAAGTAGCGTACCGTGGAGGGCGACTATAGTTGTCCATAGTAACGGAAGGGTTAAATACCGATAACATTCAAAAGGTACTGTTGAAAGGGGAAAATCATCTTCAACAGTCTAAACAAAACAGCATTGATGCACGACCGAAACAGATAATCTAATAGTATACTTCCCAGTCTTCGCCGAAGATAATTCTTGACGTCTCGGAAACGTCAAAGTCTACAATGGCACATGAAATGAATGACGTTTTCGAGACGTCATTATATGTCAAGTGGTTAATATAGAAAACATAAAAGTAACAAGGAAAGAAAAATTGATGTGTTGCAGAAACTGTATTACAATATGTCGAACATACAAAAGAACTCAGAGCAAAACATAAAATCTCTTCGTTTCTACAGTTAAACCGTGCAAACGGGTTACTGCACAGACTCTGACTCGCTGCATAAAATCGCTTTTAGGAAAGCAGGGACCGACACGAATATTATTACAGCCTACAGTACGAAACACGCGGCAATTTCTAGGACAGTTCACAAGAGTGTAGGTATTGACACTATTAGGAAAACAGAAGGTTGATCAAAAAGGTCAAAAACCTTTACTAAATTCTATAACAGGCCAATATCAAAACGCAGAAATGAAACATTTGCTTTTTCTATTCTTAAAAAGTAATAAATATGTTGCTGTAAATTGGCATTTCGAATATATTAGTTTTTTGTTCGCTCTTAAATAATGGTGTTTAGATAAAAATTGAAGCACAATCTCTGAACATCTACCAGTAATCATTGAGAACGAGACGTCACAATATAATTGTACGATCAAACGAGCTCGCCGAAGGCGAGCGAATTTCGATCGTGATTGTATGTTCATGTACTTGTCGTGAACAATAGTTCAACGTGTCCAGCCGGTTTTAAGAAATTCCTCTCCGAACGGTGAATCAGTATAGAAAAATTCAATAAAAATGGGCACATATTGACGGTTGACCGGAATCTTGCTACATCCCTTGCCAATGACGAAACCAGTTAGATCACCATACTACCGTCCGCTCCACACTTCGTTGGAATATATTAAGTTATCGTCTGCTTCCCCAAGCATCATCTCTTTCATGTATTGGAAACTCCCCGTTACCATCTAAGCAACTGACCGCGGTGCTGTCTCAAGCCAAAGCGTGCACGAAATCTCGGCCTTAAACTGTGCCGAACCGCGCTGAGGTAACAGAAGACTTGACCTTCCTGGCCATGGGCCAATTTTGCATGACAGGCTCATGAACGTGTTTGGTAGGTGCTTCTCCCATAACCTTTCCCACTTTATTGTAATGCAGAGCGAATATATAATATGTGATATGAATAACAATATCTGAATAACAGTAAGATTACATGAAAAACAATATCTATACTGAGAGAAATTGCATCACAAATAGAGTAAACGCCGTATATCTTATGTATGGGAACGAATTATACGAATCGGTTAGCTAAAGATGTGACTCACATACAGAAAGGAAACACAGTTGAGCAATAAACAGGCACCCAGATCCAAAGCAATGTATACCTATTTTCCACGCACAATAAACAAGTGCTCACGTCAGAATGAACATGTCAACCGTATATAAACAAACATCGCAGATGCCGTCAGCCGAGAATACCCGTACATACGACATATACGTAAGGAAAGGTATTGGAAACAGTCACCATTAATGCGTACAATGTAGGATAGGCAGAAAATTAGGCAACCTTGTAGGTAATTAAAGAATGGGCGCATGCGGCAGCAGGCACAAGGGACACCTTGCACGATAATTTTAAAACAGTTATAAACAAAAGTACTGTAGAATTAGAATATCATAGATATCAACACGTACTAACCCAATTATAAATATCATAAGCTCCTGGGAAGAGAACCTGCGTGTTCCCAAAACGTGTAGAGCTAACAAAGCAACCCTACATATCACGAGATTACGCCACTGGTTTGCATCTTCACAGAATGAAGGCAATTTTGTACAATATACCGACAATTCCCTTGCAACAATCTAACTGCTACGGCAGCTGAATTCATTGTGATAAATAAAGGAAAACCCGTTACAAAGAGTATGAAGAAATTCTAATAACTCCATAATGTCGGAGTCGTCGGAGTTCTCCCGACTCCAATTACTGGATTGAAAATATTTTTTCAATGTAATTTATGTAGGGAGGGAAGACACAGGGAAAGTAAATCGGACTTACTAACTTAATAAAATATATTCTAACAGTGTTACAAATAGCTTGGAATCAGAATTACGGCTTAGAATGAAAGGGACCACGAGCCACACTACGCACGTCTTTAGTCTATCGCGGTGTGCCCTGAACTGCGTCTTGTCTTTCGGAATGCATAACATAGCGCAGCTGCCCTTTCGGCAGACTGTGACTCATTGATGACGCGTTCGATTCCTATATTTAGAATAAATGATTAATTAACTTATTATAACTTAACGTTATAATACGGTTTCCTCAGGCAAATTGTATGCCCCAAAAATGAACTAGTTTCATTTTGTTAAAAAATGTTTTCGTACTTGAAACTTCATACACTAGCATAAAGACAAATTTGAATTAGGAAAATTAAAGTTAAAAAAATAGTTTGAGTTAAAGTACATGAACTCTGCAATATGCATTTTTTATAATTCGCTTTGCCTTAATAGTAGTAACGTTAAATGAAATGCGAAACTCCTTTAGTTTTGGGTCAGAACATATTTTCTCATAATAGCATAAATTGTTAATACACTGCAAACTCAAACTTTTAGTATTAAGTGTACAAATGAATAATCCAATTTTTCAGCTAAATTCAAGGTTCATTTTGGAACAAAGTATTGGCGTTGGTAGAAAAAAGTCGTCTTTGGATACGATAAAAGTAAGCCATGTTCCATCTCATCGGTTCCAACAACTCATGCAAGATGTAAAGCTCATTATGATGTCTCTTGCCCTTGATATCCCACCAAATGCAGAGAAGATACGAGCGTTTTTTTTCCGAAGCAGTTTCGGTAGCAGTCCGCAGTAACTGTTTTGTCCAACAACTCATAATAAAGACGCCCGCTATCCCACCAAATGCAGAGAAGAACCTTTTTTTGATGTTTCGCCAGGATTTACCCATGGCTTTCTACGTTTCGGATTGTCATAGAGTATCCATTTCTCATCGCCCGCAACGATTTTCCACAAGAAAGACTTTCGACGCTGCTTATTCAGGAGAGAAAGGCACGCTGCCGCTCGTTGGTTTTTGTTGGTTTCATTGAGTTCATGCGGAACCCATTTTCCTTCTTTCCGGATCTTTCCCATCTCATGTAGCCGTTTGGAAATCGTTTGCTGCGTTACTCCCAACTGTTCTGCAAGCTCCTTTTGCGTTTGTGCCGAATTCTCAGCTAGCAGTTTTTCCAAATCATCGGTATTGCACTTCCAAGGGCCTCCAGGGCGTTGTTTGTCGATTAGACTAAAATTACCGCTTTTAAACCGCTTAAACCAAAATGCGCACACATCGTATGATACAACACCTTCGCCGAGGAAGGAACAAATCGATTCGCATGCTCTTGCAGCATTTTTTCCTTGTTGGAATTCGTATAGAGTGCAATGTCGAATATGCACCTTATCTGTTGCCATTTTCGACTCTACTGAACTGAATAATATTAAAGGTTATGTTGGACTTTTTGTAAAACTATTTGTTATTTTTAATAGCTATATGTTAACAGTGCATAACCACAAAAGGGTGGGAAAATGTATTAAATTTAAAATTGCTTTCATAATGGCTCAAAATAATTTGGATTATTCATTTGTACACCTAATATAAATAAACTTTTAATATACGAACGGTAAAACTTACTTTTAATGGTTTTTGAGATTTAAGTTCTAATGAACTTTGTTGAATCCTGTATTTACCAGTTAATATCACGAAAGATCGTTTTAATCTATTCTTGGGGCACCCTTTATTTTGTTTGTGAGTTAGTTCAGGCGAAATAGGAACTATTAATTTTTGTAATTATCCCCGAAAATTTCCTCCGAAAAATGTGGTTGAATTTTGTTGAATACGGCATGTATCTTTAATTATTTTCCTGTCTTAGACGTCCCATGCCTCGCACGACTCCACCGTCCTCGTACGATTTGTTGTTATTGTATACGAACAATTAAAATAAGTGTTTTATTATTACAATTTTATTCGTACATGTACGTACGATGAACTATTTGTATGGATTGTTTGAACAAATCATTGCACTGGCTGGTGAAACCGCAGTTCGAGCTGTAAACAATCGAATCGGATTATTTTCTATGAATGGTGAAACCGTAATGATTGTACATTTATAATAAAAAAAGACTCATGCCGTGCCCAAGGTAACGTGTTATTGCAAAATGAATGTCTCCTGAAACCAATGATACTTCTCTTTCCCAATATGGTCTGTCTTGTTATGACAGCAACCATCCAAGAACTATAAGAGAAGCTGCGCTGACAGTGAAATTATGGAAAATGCATGTAATTTAACATTTCTGAATTTGTCGCTTGAAGAACGGCGAGATTGGCAACGGAAGCAATATGACAAACACACACATACTGGACCTTTATTTACAAAAATTTCACACTGTTCAAAATACAATTTTACAATACGAGAAACTTGACTGACGAAGGAAGATCTGCCCGCCGCCGTAATGAACATTAACTAATAGAGAGATAAAAAAATAATAAACAATGGACCTATACCTAATAGCAGATCACTATACACAAGCTACATCTCAATATCCCAATTTCGTTACGTTGTATCTTATTTGTTACGGAAATTCTTTTCTTGAATGTTTGTTTTCTGATTTACTTAAACTGTTCAGATAACAATTCAGCGCGCTGGGACATAACGTCCTCGCAGAAACGTAATCGTTTTCACATATGCTCTCGAGCATTGTGTAAGATGCCCGAAAGCGAGAGGTCCCAGCCTACCGCGTCGTCCCAATATGGTCTGTCTTGTTATGACAGCAACCATCCGAGAACTATAAGAGTAGCTACGCTGACAGTGAAATTATGGAAAATGCATGTAATTTAAAATGACAGAATTTGTCGCTTGAAGAACCGAGATTGGCACGAAGCAATATGGCAAAAACACTACTGGACATTTCTTTCTTTCGCGCTGAAATACAAACAATACGAGAAACTTGACTGTACGAAGGAAGAGGGGAAATAATGAACATTAACTAATAGAGAGATAAATAAATAATAAACAATGGACCTATACCTAATAGCAGATCACTATACACTTGTAGCTTTATTCGGTTAAAGGCGCGAGGCATTTTACTCGACTGAAGCGCCCTCCTTGTTGTGTATATAGTTGTTACTATCCAAATTTATGTGTGCTTCAGGAGGACATGTTTTATAACTGGCGTTTTTTTTATGCAACTGTCAATCGGGTAGGGGATTAGGAGTACCATACGCTGTTGTTTTTAATTCAACAACAGTAATATTATTTTGAATGAGATTTACTATAAAGTTATCTGTTCTCGGTTTTCGTGCCTTGCCCTACTTTGTTGTGTTGCTAATATGTTTCTAATACATCGAAGTAGGTTACCTGTATAAACAAAAACACTTTTTCATACATTTCAATTTAAATACTCTTAGCTAATCTATTATTGATACTCCTCTCGCAACTGCAGGTAATTATCAGTCTTATTGCTATTTAGGGGCAAGAAGGTTTTTTTAGTGTCCGATCTACATGTTTCAGTTGAACAGTTTACATATGCCTCCTATTAAATTATTGGCCTTTTCAATTGTATTTCAACGTGTTTGTGGAGAAACAGTTTATTGTCTATCAGTGGCCCTAATATTTCATGGCCTGTGCATTTTCAATTCTTTTTGTTCTTTTTTTATTATTCTTACAGTTTATATTGTTACGAGATTGATAATAATGCTATTTTATACAAGACGACCATAAAAGTATTAATTAACATGCGGATATGCGCCTTCGCAACATCCTGCAACTACGTCAATGAACCATTTGTGCGCACGCTGTACTTGCTAGCCCGCAAGTCTCCTTAGCTGAAGAGTCCGCCGAGTAACAGTGGAGGTTACTCAGGCTACAGCGCGAGATAAATGAGTTACAAGAACAGCGGAGTGTCCTTGAGAATGAAATATTCGAGCTGTGGAAAAGAGCCCCCCCCCCCCCCCCCCCCATCTCGGAAACACACAGGGAAAAGGATGTCGAACGAGAGAGAGAGGGGGGGGGGGGGAGAGTCGAGGAAAGTAATGGTAAACTGAAAATGATGAAGAAATGGGCACCGTAGCCACTTGATAATGGACTCGTACAAGACATCGTGGCTGATTACAAGAAGGGGATGAGCACCTCCGTTATCTTTGCCGCCGTTCCGCAGCCACCAAAGCCAGTGCTTATAAGAAAATAGAGCCGGGCTGTCCGCCAGCACTACTCCGGTAACCCGGAAATAGTGGCAGAAAGAGAAGGAAAGAAGGCCCAATAGATAGTTTCCCGGCAAAGAATCGCCACCAGTCAGGTATCCGCAAACAAGTCTACACAGCCAGCGGCTGACAGCCCTGATCTCGCGTAATCGTGGGCTAAAGTTGTCAGATGCTAAACTAACGACGCTACAACCAGCGCGGTTACCCGTCCTACGACCTGTGGCTAAAGGCGCCGCTGCGCCCCTGCTGCCAAGGCACCGTGTAAGCGATGCGGCTAAGAAAAAGGCGGCGCTTGTCCCGTTCCTGTCTATCCGCTATTTGCGCCCAGTGACATTATTAATAACCAACGGATTTGAGCACATGGTTGCCTATACCAAAAAGAGGACAATTATCAGATCGACGATCAAAGACACCAATCTAGGCATCGCTGTGGTACAACCGCGATGGAGCATAAGTGACGGTTATATTCCGTAGGTCGCAAGAGAGAAAAACACAGTATTAGATGATATTCTCACAAACCGGCCGCGCCAGGTCGCGGTCTTCAGGACCTATAGCAGTATATATCGAATGAACACAGTCTCGGTGAAGTACCCGACCGCTGCTGACACGCAGATGACCTATCTTTCGAAGAATAGGCCTGGTGACACACACCGAGTGCGTTCCAATGCAATCGGTCAGAATAACCAGTGCCACAAAAACGATAGCACCGCTCATCGTGTAAACGCCAGTACGGTTACAAAGAATTGCTTGCTGCGCACCGATTTACGCAGAACTTCGTGTCACAAGAATCGGCTCCTCTGACCGCCTCGGTGTACCAAACGGCTCAGGCTCGCTTTGAGCAGCAGTTTCCGGATGACACTCAGGAACCGGTCCCAATAGGGGTTTGGGGCAGCCCGGACGAGACGATCGTGACGAAGTCTTTATATGCCCAATTTAGGTCACCCTGCATCGTTCAAATCAGGCTGAAGAGAATCTTGTGCACATCCTGATGGAGCAGCGCGCGATTCTCACCGTATTTTCAGAGCCAGTCTACCTCCGATACCGGACGGAATGGATCAGTTGCGAATGTGGTGCGCCGTTATTGTCTACCAGCATAATAGTGATTCACTTCCCTGGTTGCTCGTTAAGCACAGGCAAGGGTTTGTTATGGGCTCCAATCTTCCCGATTATCGAACCCCGGCTATCGCCAAGACATGCCCCGCCGAGCAGGCGTATTCTCTAAACGAGCTAATTGTCTGTTAACACTAATATTGCGTGGCTTTAACGAGAGGATAACGACTTGGGGGAACGTAAGACGTGCATCAGGATACGTGCGTTGGAACTCTGGGTATACGAGATGCGCCTCCAGCGGCACCCACACTTGCCAGCGGTGGAACGACCGGTAAATTATAGATATATCTTGGGCCACCCTGTTATGCATACCCTGTGTGAAGCGATGGACACTGGTCCAGGGTACTCTTTACGACACTACATTAGGTCTATATATCTGCTCTCGGAGATAGGGAGGGTTTAGGAGAAACTTATTCCTCACAGACTAAAGACCACCTTCAAAGTCTGCAAATTCAGCTCTGATTAGGAATACGGATTTAAGACTGGAAAATCGACTAACGATGACTTGGCGACATTCCCATTAACGGCATACAACCGATCAAAAAATGTGTATGCTTGCAATTACGACCTGCATCTAAGGTGCCTTTGAAAATCTCGTCACGAAGCGTCTTCAAGCGCAGGAACTACAAGGAAAATCTGTAAAATTTGATAACAGACTACTCCACACATTGTAAGGTAAGGATAACCACGAGTGGACTCTACCGTGCTCCTTTATCCAACTAGGCACTAATGCGTCTGGACCTTTTAGAAACTTGTTCAACAAAAAACGCAAGAGAGACCCGGAGTGTGCTCGTGGGAAAATACGGCTCAGGTTTATTGAAGCATATCCAACTCGCACTCCAAGGGATTGCAGGGGCGATTTCAATCGGTTTGCAGTAATCTGGACGCTCGTGTGTACACAAAGCATCGAAGGTTTCTGCTTATAAATTGGTAGATTTTGTATATTAACCGAATTTAATTGGATCCACTTTCGCTAAGTTCAAAGCCTCCGTCAGCAACGTGAGATTGAGCAAGTCGCAAGTGCGCTGGAGCATAAAAAGAGAGGCGGATCGGATCACGTCTTATTTGAAGACGTCTCTGGATGACTAACTCCAAGATGGGTTATCATAAACTACTATACAGATTAGAGCCTCAGCAGCCACAGGGATTTCCAAGCTATTATGATAAAAACGAAATTGATCGTCGGTGATCAGCGTGAATGTCAAGGAATGGAAGTATCTCCTAGCCTCTCCTTCGTCTATTTCATATTTTACTGGGCAATGGAACACGTTCGTACTAGCGGTCGAACTAACAGCCTGGCCTGTCCATAGAGAAGTGCTTTTCTCAATCGACTTGTTTAAAAATGTCCAGACACACGCAAGACTAGTACTAGCGATCAGGTAGAAAAACAAGCGTGAAATCCGAAACGGCCATTGAAAATCTCTAGTCCATGTTATGCAGGAAAAGCATAAAATAGCCTCCGAGTGTGACGAACTCGCTTACTCCTAATTGATCAGCTAATGGCTTAAGGGCTGTAATAAGCTTATGACTGGATGTATCACTCTTATTTATGAGCATGTGCAGATGTTAAAGAATGTACCAGAATTTCAAAAAACTTCTCCCAAAATAGGTGAAATTTTGTTTAAGTGGTACAGCATTTTTATTTAACGGTGTAGCATATAAGCTAATTTTGTTTACACTTATTGTTGGGCATGCGTCGACAGTAATTGTGGAATAAGTAGCGTAAAAATTGCGAGCAATCTTCATGATGAAATTTAACCTACCTTTATATAGAAGATATATGGACAATTGTAAGATATTACGCCAAAACGAAAATGCGGTTCGAAGAGTATTCAATTTAGTATGCCTGCACTACTCGCTCCCTCGCATTGGAATGCCACTCGGGCGAAGTTTTGAGCATCGTTAGACGCCCAAACACTCGCTTATCGCCCAAAATGACGTCATCCTCTTAGCCCTTTGTATAAGTAGACGTCAGATGCCCAGACCCTATTGCACGGCGCCTTGCGATGTCTCTCAGGCGAGGAAATACGTCGCTGTTGCGACGCGCCTTCTTAAATTTGTTACACAATATTATATCCTCCGTCTCTAATGGTCCAGAACTAACAATACTCGACATTTTCCACACCTTTCATATTCAGTACACAGAAGATATAAGTAGACAACAAATCAGTCTTAAAGATGTAAACATCGTTAAAGGCGATAGTAAATTTGATACACGTTGATATCATAAGAAAACATCGTCTCGCCGACACTTAATGTTACATTCTTGCCATTTGTTCATACACAAAATAGGGTTGACTTAAAGACTTGTATCTAATGCTGTTCGGACGCGTATTAATAACAGCGAACACGTGCGAAGCGGCGGCATATTTTTTTTCATCAAAGGGTTCTGATACGTCGCATAGAAACACTCAGACCGAACTTTTATATACAATGACGTCCGTCACCGACTGATGCAACGTTCGTAAACCAAAGCGCCCTTCTTATCGCGTAAAGTATACTATCGTCGGTGGTCCGGAAAAGAATGACTTCTCGCTGGGTCGGATGCACTCTCGATCATGCACTGCCCTTTGTCCGTTTCGTTCTTCGGCGTATCGTTCTTCGGCGGTAGTGCATTGCGTCACCCAGTCGTTCGATACTTCGTTGTCATAAGCGATCGTTTTAGACGTTCGTCTTTTGATCAGTTACGGCTAAGATCTCGTGCGAGACATATCAGAGCATTGTTATAGTAGGCAACTTGCCTTCTTTTAGTACTTACTCACGCGATACTTTTGTTAAAGTGTGGAAATAGTTTTTGTTAATAAAAACTCATAAAACCCCTAATCAGGCTTCTCTTACTCTAAAGGCAGAGAAGTCGCCACGTGTAATTAGCGACCGAAATCCACGTAATCGCCTTTGCACGTGGGTAAGAACGCATAGTGCGTTCGGGTGCAAACTCGTTAGTAAAAAGACAGTAACGGGCGCGTACAAATGCGTTAGTTTCATTTGATAACTCTTACAGACAAATAGATATTGGACTAATGGAATGGGTATTATACGACAGTCGTTCTTTTTTACAAATTGTCGATGCAATTATCGTACGACATGTTCATCATTTTTACACACCATTGAACTCCATCATATCGAACAAAGAAGGCAGCTCTAATTACGAGCTATAAGTCATTTTAATACGTAGGTAATGTATCATGTAGAAAAATAAGTCATATCGGAAAAACGGGGTAACGGCAGATAAGGGCCATTAGGGGCGCCTAAACGAAATTAAACTTTTAATGCATTTTTCGATAGGTTATGAAAATAGAACGACGTGTGAGAAGATCCTACCTTGTACCGTATTCAGGGAAAGAGGGAAGATGTAGAAAAAGGGTGTAAAAAACTAAAATCAGCGTTTTCTTCAGTTTCTCATATGATATTCCCCAAATAAAAATTGAAAAAAAAACAGAGACATTTCCGCAGAAGGGACACCTACTGTAGGTGTCTTGGAGATTTTTATACTAAGAATACAACCCACGAAAAATTAAAAAATATAAGTAAATGAAAAAATGCAAATTTAGAATTTCGCATTGAAGGAAATGTACAATTTCAAATATATAAATCATGTATGTATCGTCAAAACAAATTTTCTACATTTTTTTATATTTTGTGTTCATGTGCGCCACAATAAGAAACCCAGCTTTGCTCGACTTTTTGTATATCACAATAACCTATAAGACATAATCTTCACGAAATAAGTGCATCATGTTAAGTTTGATGGTTTTACGTAGAGCGGAACATCGTGAACATTGAACACAGTAAATAAATCGGAGAAAAGGAAACATGCACCTAGCTCACCGAAAGAACCTGTGTGGCCACTTGTGGCCAGCGTAAGTGAGGCTGAGTGCACATAGCGCCATATCGGCGGATCATTCCGGAATACACAATCTTACATTATGCACATGTCTTATGCTGACTGTCTGATTTATCCGTGGCTCCTGTCCTGTTTCCCCTCCCACCTGAATAGCCACCGAAGACACGAAAAAAAGACCGACGGAAAGTTTTTACGCTCGTGGGATTGTGTTTTTAGGATTAGCAGTGCAGTCCCTTGAACAACTTTTTAACAGTTTGATGATTATGCCTCACTGGGAAAACCACTTCAAACATTAGAAAGTAAAATAATGAATTGTCACAGGAAAATACTCCACGCCAGGTTTTTAACAAAGAAATGATATTTTGCCGTAGCAATCTGTCATTATTTGTATCCATTCATTTTTATTACTTTCACATTATGAATTAGCTACAACTCTTTTTCTCAATGGTCTCAACGAAATGAATTGATGCAAGTGTGATAATTATGAAATAGATCTAACTGATGTCTCAGGTCACCATACAGGTCATAGGTCGCCTGTTAACCCTTTCGTTACGGGTGCCGACTATACGCGGCGGCCGCGCGAGGATCCTGTGTGTACGACTGTTTACTATAATCGACGTGTATGCGACCACCTGTGCCGATTCTCGCTAGTTATCATTCTTAATTAAATTACTAAGAAATATAATCTGATGTCTAACTACCCAAAATTTTACTTAAAATAGCAAAATGTCTAAATATGTAAATCTTCGCGGCGCGGTGCCCCGTTCGGTGGCGTTACTCCCGCGGACCGGTCTCCCGTAACGAAAGGGTTAATGACGGAAAACGTTACGAAGCAAATATGAAATTGTCAGAACATGTGCAAACGATTTTCACGACTGCGACGTTCTCCTTAGAGTGCATAATACAACGGCAACATCATATGTAAATCGTATGTGCGGAATTCAGTATCCCCGTTTAAGTAACCTGGCTTAAGAGATCTGGCAGTGGTGCGACTCTAAAAATATTTGGATGCATCGTACATTCCATCAAAGCAAATCGTTGAAAAGGATGGTCAATCAAGGTTGCACAACATTGACACGGAATGGGAATTAGCGGGACAGGCTTACCAGAGCATAACCTGAAATCTGGGAATTCCTGAAATAGATTTGTTCGCGTCTAGAGACAAGGGAAAATACCGTGTTTTCTGTTTATGGTTTAAAGATCCTGAAATCTCGTTTGTAGATGCTTTTACAATTAATTGCAGTCGAAAATTCTTTTACGCTTTTCCTCTATTTGTGTTAATACCTAGGGTTTTACAGAAAACGATTTGATTGATTCTTTGATTGAGAAAACAATCATTGATTCTCCTCTTGTGGTAGAGCCTTTAGTGTTCGAATCGTCTAGAAATCTCTGACGTTCTCCTTGCAGAACGCGATAACACCCTCTGGACAACCAGCTGTCCTTGATTGCCGGCAAATTTTCAAGATGGCATTGACAAGAAAGAACCTCTCTTTTCCAACGACAGAAATCATGTTGGCGTTATCATCGGAAGCCACCTTAAAGCAATACTCAGGACTTATCAAGGCTTGGGGGCAGTTTTGTGCTAGGAAGAGTCTCGAACCGTACAGTTTCACAGAAACCGATTTGCTAGGGTTTCTCTCAAAAAATTCTGAAGCAGGAGCATCGTACAGCTCTCTAATATCAACGAGAACAGTAATATCGCTGATAGCCAAAGAAAACTTATCTACTAGTTTATTATTAAACAGGTTTCTCAGAGAAGTGTATAGAAGTCGGCCTGCTAAACCGAGGTTCAATACAACATGGGACCCGAAAGTATTCTTAGATTATTTGGAAAAATTATATCCACTGGAGTCTTTAAAGTTATCGAAGTTAACATATGAGCTAGTAACCTTGTTGGCATTAGGTACTGCCCATAAAATTCAGACACTATCATTCATAAAAATAAGTAAGATTCAAGAATCCAGAGAGGGCTCTGAAGTTGAAATAGAGAGTCTTATTAAGACCTCCTATTAAGACCTCCAAGAAAGGAGTACACAACCGTTACTAATTCTGCCTTTCTTCAGGGAAAACCCGCAGATTTGCATTGCTAGTACGATAGAAATATTCATTAATGTCACCGAGCCTGTAAGAAGTGAATGCGGTAATTTGGGGATTTCCTTTAAGAAACCTTATAAGCGAACTTCCAAACAGGACATCAGTAGATGGGTAAGAACCGCCTTATTAAAAAGTGGCGCGAGCGAAGATTTCATAGCGTACAGTATGAGACACGCATCCACTTCGCCCGTATTTAGGAAAGGTATTGATATTAACGCCATAAAATCAACAGCGGGATGGTCGAAATCTTCCCAAGTTTTTGCTACTTTCTATAACCAACCCTTAAAGTCAAAACAGAATGTACTGATATATATGTATATAAAACAAGGTTTATAGTATTATGTATTGTTCCCATTATATATAGAATTTGTATTTTTATAACGCAAATATAATAAAATAATCAGTTGATGTACTCTAACCATTTACGTTTTGTAATACCGAGAACGAGACGTCATGAAATGAAAGGATCAAACGAATCCGCCGAAAGCGGGCGGAGTTCGATCGTAATTATATGAGCTGTTTATTTTGAAAGTGGCCTAACTTTGTTTTTCAATATTTTCCGGTTACCATGGTTACATGTACAAATTCATGTTATTTATAAGTAAATGTTATTTATCTCGATTTGAAGATAAATGGAGTTAGGCCACTTTCAAAATAAACGGCTCATATAGACGTCTCTTCCGACAATATTGCAACACACCAAAGACTATACTAATAATAAATGTTATTTTATTCCCATTCTAAGGAAATATAAACCCGACAGATCTTTCTTTTTTGTATTTTATTATTTTAATTTATGAGACTTTAAAAAATATGACCATAGGCCGCGTGACGGGTAGAGAGGCATGGATCTCTCTTTTTTTTACTCTGAATATGTGGCGATATCGCCGTGCAAGTAGCGATACTACGTTTTATAACATTCTCGAACGAGACGTCTATATAATTGTGATCGAACTTCGCCGCCTTTGGTGGGCTCGTTTGATCCTTTGATTGTTCCTCGTATAACGAAATCATCTGCATTCAAAAAACAATCGTGGTTCATACATTTGAATTTCGTCGAGTAATATATTAATAATGTCATACCGTTGCGCGTCCATCCACTTTGCTATATTTTTCACACTGGAATATACAATTATTGCATCTGATCATGCCCAAATCAAAACCCTGCCGGACTCCCACTTTTGTTTTCTCTGCGGAACGGAAACTCCTGCAGAATCCAAAAATATTTTAGGCACCGTCCTTTTCTGGAAAATGCAACTATGCGTCCTTCCGCACTGAAATTAACTGCGTATATAACTCACCCAACCAACAACCCATATAATATTGAAAAAATATGTTTGTTTGTTCAAAAAGAAGTTTGTTGTTTGGGGATGGTTAACATCTTGGCGATAATTGCCCTTCCGCGTTTATTGTTCCTGTTGTAACTGTTGATAAACATGTCCGGTGTTACTGTGGAGGTAGTGTTTACTGATAGTTTTAAAGGCAGTCCACCGTGTGGTTTCCATGAGAGATACTTCGTGTCAAATACGGTGTAGAATGGAACTTTTGCTTAATTTTGTGTTATGAAGTCCATTTTCGGTATTGCAATATTGTCGATATTAGCAGAATGATTAAAGACTTTGAGTTTCTGTAGTCTCTGTTGTAACCTGTTGCTCTTCCATACAATTAGCAATTCTACCAGGAAAGCTAAGTATTGCACGTATTTCTTGGTGTATCAATGTAGTTTGTGAAATTGCAATGCTAGGTTTAATTTCTGTATTACTGACCGATTGGATTAGTGGCTCATTTATAATAGTTCTATATTCTATCTTTTAATTCTGTAACTGCATAGCCCGTGAAGTTAACAAGATATTTTTCTGACAATTGCAGCTCTTAGCATTTTAATTTTTAACTTGCCCTCGAGATGGTACTACAAGATAATTTCTCGCATTTCCGGCTTCGTGTCCTTTTTTCAACTAATTCTGGTACATTGCTCGCTACATCAAGCAGTCGCACGCCCAAAGTTAACCACTATTCACCCAATTCGCTCACATGTGCATTTGTAGACTCCGCTATTGCCTGAACCCAACATGTGCATACATACGCATCTATTATATCTGAATGTATACATAGTATTTGAGGGTAGCTGCAGATGCTCAGTCCATAATAGTATTCTATAGGCAAAAAGTTGTAAAACGTACTGCAATAGAAAGATAATACGATATGTAAAGTATCAATACATATATACTCATGTACGATTAAAAAAAGGCAGTGTCGGAAGGGGTCGATTCCACTTCGTTTGGACCGTCATACGGGCGTCAAATCACTGTGCCCCCGATATCTGTCTTCTTATTTGCCTTGGCTACCATATGCTATATTTAGAGTTCTATTCACTTTTCCAATACCGTATATAGGCGATATTCGTAAGTAAGGTTTCATATTTTTAGAATGTGTATACACAAGCAGAATGTAAAGTGGAAAGTGTAGACCATCAAACTGCGAACAGAGGGATATCGGGGATTTAAAATGGGAACAAAAGTCGATTTTGTTAAGTTTTTTTCTGACTTCAAGCAGTTCTGATCTAAGAGAGAGTTACATTACAGGGACATATTGGAAATGAATTAATATTTAAATCTTTTGCAACATAGAGCTGTATAATCATTCAGTAGTTAAACAATTAACAGGGAAACTGTAAACTGTATCAGAATTGCTCGAACGACGAGACTTTGTAGCCGCATGAACAAATACGTGAAACACTTATTTATCTGCATTTAGTTATGATGGATTCAGAATTTACACAAATGTCACCTCTTGTATCAGAATAACTGAGGGATATATTTCGAGACTTTATAACTATACAACAATTACCAACAAACTGGAGGGTCACATTATTTCACCGTACAATATTTATTGAAGCCTGCAGATATCTCATAGAAGAATACACGCTTTTTTGACTTTTTTATCATTTTCCTCAAGCCAGTTATTCGGAATTTTCCGTACCCTCACACCCTAACCAGATCACTATCACTATCACCAGAACACTATCGTCGATCACTATCGTTCCATGATTCATGCACCATTTAACACTGTACATCCCCTCCAACAACAGTTTTCTCTCAGAACTTATTATTTTCATACCTCGTCACTTATAATAACGACATGGTAAAGAACGCACAACTGCGAATAGTCGAAAGAAGATCGTCGTTAAAGTATCGGTTCCCTAATATTCAACATATTCCTACAAATCGTTCACGTATGAACGGAAATTACGATAATCACGAAGAGCTACAAATAGTTTCACTGGGCTGGAATGAATACGAATTAATCCATTCTTTTGGACATGTGGAAATTTGTAGTTTCCAATATACTGTTCGATTGACTACGATGAATTTGCTTTTCCCTCTCTATATATCCCAACTCTAGTGCGCCAACTGTGAATCGTTTTCCTGCACGAACCTCTGCTTACTGGCACATAAAAGATTCGGTATTAACTGTTGACGGTGTGAATTAATATTTTATTTTGCTTATTTTATAAGAAGAGGAAAAGAGATAGACGGGAGTGTATTAAGGGGCTTCCCTAGTGTGACCATACGCAAACGAGGGCGATGTTCGAAGATTAAAAAAAAAAATCGATTTCACCAAATATATTGAAACTTTGGGATTATATTTAACAACATTTTGAATAGTTACAAAATTTTTTCACGAAAAAATATTGATACATATTCGAGATAAGAGTCATTTCTCGGAGCTCAAAAAAAAGTAGCCCAAATGATATTGTGATAAGTGACGTCAGAGTACCGGAAATTTAAAAAAAAATAAAATACACGTTAAATTAGATAAATGTTCCTATACAATGAACATGAATTATACAAAAATATTGACAATTACAAAGATGGCGGTGTTTTACAGAAAAGAGTTCGAATTGTGTAAAAAAAATGCCTTATTTTGCGTTATAAACTGACATTTGTTGACGGATTAAAAAAATCCTGGTTAATTGTATGCCAAAGCATGTACTGAGTATGCCTATCACATTTTAAATTATTACAGTAATTTGTCCGCAAGTTATGAGTGCAGCAAATTTCGAAAACGTTGCTGCGTAAAACACATTCAAAGTTTTAACTAGTGATTTTTTTTTGTTATGAAAGAAAATGTATCACACTTGCAACTATTCTGCTATTCCAGATCCATACAATTCGCCTTCTGCTTGCTCAAAAAGTTCTTGTTGGGCTGCTGCAGCTGTTTTTCTGCTTGCTGAATCGATTCATGTCTCAATAATCAATAATCACTCCCGTTGTTTCAAATATTTTCAATATTGACTGGAAACTTTCATCAAAAATACCAGTAGCCAAATAATTGGCAGTTCAATTGTTTTTAAACCACTATGGAGATGCATCCGAGCAAAATGCCACAGTAAGCCATTATAACTTTCGTTACTATTTTGCGTGTTACTACCTTTGCACCTGTTTAATAATTCATGCCTACTTAAATCGGTATAAATTGGCTCTAAAACAGCTTGAACCTGTGACACCAGAAGGCCAGAATCATGCTTAAATTTCGTCATATCGAGTCCCTTATTTTCTGCTAGGCGATATTCGCACCAACCGTCCTCGCCGGCCAGGCAGTTTTCGTGGTTTGAATTTTTAGCGGTCGAACTCATGGAAGAGTGCGGCCCCAATTGCCTTGTACATTTCATCTACATTATCCTCATGTTTCATTACGGCTAAACCATAGTATTTTTGAAGATTATTTATAACTTTTTAAATTAATTATAGTGTATCCTTTCTTCTCCCTCTTAAACCTTTGAATTTCTTTCTTTCTAGTTTTTGTACTTCTAGTTTCTGTACCTCAGTATCGTATGGATTTAAATTTAAAATACCTTTAAAAATGGCACTATCGCCGTCGTTATCGATATCTGCCGTTTCAAAAATATTTCAAATCCGACTCTACTACTTCAGAATGTTATATTACAGGTGTCGAACTTTCGCAAAATGCAAAAAGAAATTGGATTTTTTCGAACCGTCACCTAGGTAAGCCCCGTAAGGAGATGTGATTATAAACTTTATATCAGGCCATACACTGGAAATAACATTACATAATGTAAGTTCCAATAGGAAGGTTTTTTAACACGATGCGGTTTCTTATTTATATCACTGGTCCCATCTCCGTTAACTAATAAATTTGCGCGTTAGGTTAGTAGAAAATCAGAAATGAAATGATGACAATAAACAAAGATTTCACTGCAGAAGAATTAGAGTTGGGATAGTGTGACACGGCAAACTTTATAACAGACTCGGCCGTACCGTCGGTTTTGCTGTAAAATGCGGAATGTTTTGTAGTTGCACCGTTAAGAACTTCCAAGTAGGTTCGTGCAATAGTCCCGTAAGGATGTAATTTTCTGAGGAACCGAATCAGTCAAAAGAATGACTGTGCCAAGATACCTTTTTCGACTAGATGCCCGAAACAGGAGCCAAGAGATGGTATCAGATGTCTTAATTGCAGTTCAGAATTCCTACCAGCCTTGCTATTTCACTCGAAATAATCTTTGTCGTATACTTACCGAAAGGGATTGTGCAGTTACATGAAAGTGGAAACTTGATATCTGTGTCGCTGTACGCGCAATGCGACGGCTTTTTATGACTCCAATTAATTTTTAATCGGATCCGAAATCCGATTCATAATTTCTGGAAGTAACATTGACAACAAGTAATTTTCTGGAAGTAACATTGTTGCTTTCGTTGCACATGCAAGTAAAAGGGTGGTTATAGATTTTGTGTAATTATAGACCTCTTTTATAGTGATGCCAAGCGAAATAAAATATGCAGTGTGTCTAGGTAAACGTGAATTTTGATTATTTGAGAGGCAATGTCAAAAGAAGTCCTATGTGATGTGATCAGAACTCAGATCTCAGGACTCAAAAATGAGGGAAAATTTTTATGGAAAGGGCTACGATGACTCAACTCTGATTCAAAGCAAGAAAATGGAGCGCCCAGGCTTCACGTTTCCTTAGATAAAGTTCATTGATGATTGTAAAATATTTCATTCCGTTTCACTGTTTACGAATTTAAATGTAGTTTATGCGCTTGTAAATACGTTCACCGGTCTATGTATTATGTTAAAATCATGCGTTGTCGAACACGTCACTGTGCGATTCAATTTGTAAGTAAAAACAAATATGCTTCAGGTGGATTACGTCAAGAAAGTAGGTTGGTGATTCGATTATATTAGCCCTTTGCACTCGGCACCGTTTTGGACGTTACCTACCAGCAACTCGACGCCACTTTTTCGCGAACACGTATACCCTTGGAAACATGATATTATAGAGTATAATTTTAGAACCAAGTAAAGAATTGTAATGAAATTTGGTTTATATGAATTTGTGGACATTGAAGAACACATATTTACAAAAAAAATCAAAATTCATTTTTTATAATTTTCTACAGTATGGTAAAGTCTGAAGCAATTCCCAATATGCATAGCAGGTTGATTTGTACATGTTTCACAATAAAATGTTGTTTACCGCCTTCCACCTGGTGTTTTCCTGTCAGAACAGATAATACAATCCCGTATTCTTTCTCCCACATTTGGAATATGCAGCTTATTATTCAGTCTATTGTCTGACAAAGATGTAGATGGACGTATTCGAGATTCTCGAAAATCACGTCTCAACTGCTTTACAAGACTTTTCACAAACTTGTGGTGTGTCATTGGTTTTTGCTGTTTTCTTTCTTCTGAGATTCGAATTGCGAACTGTCATGCGTCTGTTATTTCTTAGGCTCTGGTTTTGACCTGACCACCCAGCGTACCCTTCGAGCCCGACCACTTCAAATCGTCTCACTTACTTATCCTTAAGGACACTAACGATAACGCAGATATACTGCACGCAGCTGTGCAACACCGATCCTGGTACTGTTCCCGCCCAAAAACGTCCTTTTCCAAACTTTCCCACGCATTTCCCCACTCACGATTCTACCCAAAAACCACCCCATATAAAACCCAACGTCTCGACTCCGCGTAGTTTAGATAGATTCCCGACTCTGAAGTTGTAAGAAGGACCTCTCCCGTTGTTGTATATTAATAAAACTTATACTATTTTTGCTGTTAAAAGCTTTCTAGTCTGTTTACCTCGCGTTGTTCCGGTGTATCTTTAAGTAAAACGTTAGTGCTAATAGGCCGGCACGACAGAACTACGAACTGAGATCTTGTAAATTTCTTCTCTCAGTTTTCGGATTTCTTTATTATCTTATCAAGTTTCCCATATCATTGAGCCATACCCGTGTACCTTTGTATGCCTAATCCACTAAATATACAAATTGCTCAACGGATTAGAGAAGTGTATAGTCCGTCGTGAATGCACTTCGCACGTTCTTTTCCGACGTGAAAAACGGTTGATTTATTTATCATGCATCTTGTTAATTTTATCATATTTCGATTTGTTTTCTTTGTGCCATTTTAATAGAACACTACAGGAGAACACGTGTGTCTTAAAAAATTGCGGTGGAATAAGTTCATTCTCCGTAATCGCTAATAAACTTTCATGTCCCCTCAGAGGGGACAACCGAGTGATATGCTAGACTTACATTGTCCCCTCAGAGGGGACAACCGAGTGCAAAGGGTTAGAATAGTGACTAAATTAGACCACACGTAACATAGGAATAGGGACATCGCGTTGTGGGACAAAACAACCATCTCAAAATATAGTACTCATGCTAAAGATCAGATTGTTTGTAGCATATTTTGCATGTGAACACTGCAAAAGTTGATGCCACACTATGACATGCTGTCAAGCTATAATGCTGTTGTGAAATGTATGCGGCATGTTCCCAATTGCCGTAGTTTTCGTAAGAAACTTAGATACGATTTAAGACGAGACACTGAGTAATACTGGATATCAAAGACGCCTGTGCAAACACGTGGACAAAGCACATAGCGAGCACCTTCAGCACATTACTGTTGTCCAAATGGACACTACAAGACACAAATAAACGAAACCGTTCCATTCACATATAATACGTACAACCATATATGGTCTCAGCAATTCAGAATACACGCGGAACTCTATAGAATTTCATATTCTCTATTATGGAAGAACATAAGTCTCACTGTTCATTATAAACTATATTTTTTGTTGTTGTCGCAGTATTGTTGGTGAGACTAACATTAATGTCTTAATTTTATATATACATACATACTGAAGATGTAGAATTAGTGGGTCATTGTCCGAAAATTTGTGTTTTTCTCCATTTTCATTAACATGATTCCAATCTGCGATCAAAGTTGTTCTTGCAGTTATTCCTTTATCAAGTTGTTCTTCTCCTCCTTGCAGGCCTCTTATATCAGTTGACTCACTGGCGCGCTCGTTTTTAAATCGGACTTTATCAAAAAACTGTCTTGCGAAGTTAGTGGGCTTCCGTCTATCCGGATGTCTTCAAAAAATTGCAGATCGGCTTCAGGCATTTGTCAAGCGATTTTCCCTGGTTCGGTGAATCGATAACAGGTATTCTATTTTGAAGGGAGAATTCTTGTGTGTCCGGACGATGGTTATATCTCGGTTTATTCCATTGTGTCCTTATGTTGTACTTCCGTCCGGTGTCGGTTGCGGCTATTTCATGCAGCATGAATTGATTTCTGTAGTGTAGTAAAGTTCGTGTGGTGCCGTGCCACTTGAGATTTGACGGTGTGTCTAATAAAAGTGATACACAGTATTAGATGAAATAACGGAAATTTTTAAATTTAAAAAAAAGAATTAGTTATTTTGGCAATTTTGTTTATTTTTATTCAAAATACATTACTTCTGCATCTATACACCGCTGGGCACGTTCAACGAATGCTTGCATAGTTTTTTCGGTCATTTTCCGGAATCGCCTCAATGACCATCGTCACGGCGTTTTGAACTGGTGTAACATCGTCATAAAACGTTCCTTTCATAACCAATTTGAGTTTCGGGAACAGGAAATAGACACATGGTAACAAATCAGGGGAATATGGAGCACGTTGAAGAACATAGACTTGTTTTTCCGCCAAAAATTCCTGAACAGCGACGGCCCTGAGAGATGGTGCATTTGAGTGTAACAAGAACCAACTTCCCGGTTCTCGATATTCGGGACTAACTCGGACGATTCTCTTGGACAAATGCTCCATAACACCCAGATAATATTCGCCAGTAACATTTTGACCATGTGGAATAAATTCTCGAAGTATAATACCTTTAGAGTCGTAAAAACAAATCAACATTGTCTTCTCTCGTGACTTCTAGGAACGCAATTTTTCGATTTCGGAGAGCATGGGGACTTCCACGTAGCACCTTGGCGTTTTGTTTCAGGATGGTACTTGAAGCACCAAATCTCATCAGTAGTTACAACAGATTCCAGGAATGTGTGGGTCCGTCTAGCTGTTTTAATATGGTCCTTACAATGTTCAACCCGAGCAATTTCTTGTTCCTGAGTTAATGAGTGAGGAACAAATCGAGCACAGACTTTCCGTTTGTTTAAATCCTTCGCCGAAATTTCGTGAACCATGTCTTTGGTCGTATTTAATTCCTTCGCCATCCATCTCACAGTCGAACTTGCATCGTAGGCGATCCTTTCACGCACTTTTTCTACCAACTCGTTGCGATTTTTTTTTTTGGTCAGCCTGGCTTTGGGTCACCTTGCAAAGCATCACGTCCGTCCTGGAATCGCTTATACCAGTTGAACACGCGAGTACAGGATAAGCAATCTCCACCATCAACTTTATTCATCATTTCGAATGTTTCTGTAAAACTTTTACGGATTTCGAAGCAAAATTTAATATTAGCTCTTTTCTCCATCGTGTTTTTGTGACGAGGTGACAGAAGGTACTCTGACTTTAAGCGCTATAACCTAACAATCCATCGATCGATAACAATGGTCACGGTCGCATTCCGTGACGGAAACATACAGCTTTCAAATTATATATTGGTTTAAGAGATGGCGTTAGTAATTTTCCGTAAATTTATAAAGTTCTGTTATGTTTCCGACATTCTGTGTAGTACGAATTTTAAGGTTCAGTAGTTTAATCTCCTGTCCTTGGATTACGCCTTACCAACAGGGCCCCAGACCTAACCCAGACACTGGGATTCGCCCAATAAACGCGCAAGGCCGACGCATAGTACGAAGAGACTTGGTACCGGTTTGTTCAGGGTGCAGCCCCCTACGCCCTGCTGGTCTAGGTGAGGCACTTTCCCGCCTCTACTGTCTATCCAGTATGCAATGGGCAGGACATAGCTGCCGTGGAATTGCAGACGCACAGTCTCTGGTGGGACCTTCGTGGAAAGATGGTAGCGATAGACTAGTTATCATAAATCCACATTCAGTGGTCGGCCCTGCAGGCTCGGTAAAACTGGTGTACCAACTGGGGCCGCGGAGTCGTCACTCTCCAAGGCGATGGGGGTACCCTTCCGTGGGTGGTTAGGTGATAATGACAGCGCACTAAGATGCCGCCCCCTTGCGGGCAATAGTACGGATTTATAGGAATGTAACGAATTTCACGCTTGGCACTTTCATTAAGAATAAAGTTCAGTAAACAATAAATACTTCAACACCGATATAATCGCGTCCCTTTATGGACTGTATGAGGCATATGACTTTTATAGCTGATACGAATTTGTATTTGCGATCACTGTGGATGTGTGCGTTTACCTCGAAACACGTCTGCTTTGGCTATTTTCAAGAAAGCTGTCGGGGTGGCAGCGCATTCGACGACCTTTGTTCCGTCAACTTTGCTCTTATCCACTGGTTTCACCTTCGGGGAGCTGCATTTCCAAATTTTGATATATGACCTTGGCTGTTTCTGATTTTTCCTGCTATCTAGCCTACCCTTTAAATAGCCTATGTAGATGCCTTCCATTTGTACGAGTATTTGAAGAATATTCATGAGTAAAACAATTTTTTTGAAGAACATAGGTGGCTGAAGTCCCGACAGATTTGCATCCAAGCGGGCGCAATCATCTGTGGTATGATTGTGCCTCACAAGATAATTTTAGAATGCCAATTTCTAATTACGTTCCACTGTTGTTCGAGATAGCCATGTCTCGAGCTTTTATTTCAACACCATTCATCTCAAATACTCAGTGGCACGAATTTGGCTCACTTGTATACCTTATTTTTTATTGTTTCACTTATGCCCCAACAGTTTCCTTGAAGTTTTGATGTTTCCAGTATTCTGTAGTTGACGATTGCTCATATTGTTGGTTCAGTGTTCGGTTCCGATATTCAAATGGCGCGGCGTGTTTGGAGGCATTTTTCCATCGACGGTATCACTTCGTGGGAGACAATCCTGAAAGGGCAACCAAAATTGTATTTATTTTTTCGTACCGTTACAATGGGTGTTGGACATACATTTTTATTCTTTGTGGCAGTAGTAAAGTCGTATGGATTAACGTTTGGTTATGACGGAAAGGACTGAACCGATACGGCGCATGTGCCTCCAATTGTTATATTCGCCTCAGGTAGCTCGTCTAGGGCCCTATAGAGGAAATAGTTCTTCGGTTCCTTCACAGTCACATGCAAACCTCTACTATCGAATAATAACTTGTTTGATGATCGCAATCGCTTCAAGGCTAGCTGTACAGATTGGTGAGGTGAGCCAGTTTCAACATATTTAGCTCTCCGACTCGATTCAAATGCCGTCGGGTAGCGCTATTTCGGTGGAATTAATCTCACTTGCATCATTATAATCGAAGTCAAAAAGATTAGGAATATGTTATGCGGCAAAAAGTCCCATCGCGCAAACTAACGAAGCGAAGGGCACCAGCAATATTCGGTCAGGCAGGATTAGGCGGGAATCAGTGACATCAAAGATGTCATCTCCACGAAGGAAGAATTATGCCCCGCTCTGTATCAATGTGAAAATATTAGCACTCATGTATCAGCTTTAACAATTTTGCGTTCAAGACAAATACAGCGACGGTAGAAACAGCATTTAACAATCATTCTGTGAGTGTGTCTTCCGTCAATCATTACTTCAAAATGAAACCACGCGCTCTTGTTTTTTGAGTCTCATTTATCTCACTTTGAAAGATATGTCCTTTCAAACCCCACTGTTACTTTGAGGTTAAAATATCCAATTTTAAAATCGTACTGCGCACGTTTCTGTCAGCTCCAGGTAGTTATAATGAAGGAGCAAATTTTGCCAATATTAGTGCAATATTGATATTACTAGACCATAAAGCAAATTAGATCGTATAACCTTTGTGGTAATCACGATACTTTGCCAATTGAGAGGTTTCTGGTAAAAAAGTAGGCAATAGTCTTTTTTGGAATTAAATATTGACAATTTATTCGAAATTTACAAAATCAATAAAACGTGTAAAACTTGAGTTTATCGAAAGCTCGGTTTTTTATGACTATTTTGCTGTAAACATCGAAATTTGTTGTATATACCCGGCGGAAAGTTTCTCAAAATTAAGACTTCGACCACCCGCCCCACCCCCTTTCCTTATGTTCCAACTGAATTAAGTCTAGGAATCGGAGTCTTTTTTATACATCTAACAACATGTGAAATTGGAATCAAATCGATGGTGAAAGATATTTGTTGATTTTGTACAAATTCCGTCGAAAGAAAAACATTCACTACTTACCATCTACAATGCAAGATGCATACGAAGATGGGCACAATTTCGTCGATCAATTTTATTCCACAGTACATTACACCTTCGAAAGTGATTTCAAGAAATTATTTTACCTGATAATTATTTTACTTCGGCATTTAGTTAGGCAATTCCTCGGAAAATATTATAAAAACGATATAATCAACCTATAACAGCTGCAGCCAATCTCTTAAATGGATTATTTTACACGTCACCAATGCATCTTTCAATGTATTCAACTGTTTCACAATTTTCAAACAAGCTCGAAACAAACTATCACGTACTGCTAGTTGTGTGACAAACTGTTGCGCATACTCTTCTTTTATGCTTCTTTTCTTTGAAGAAAGATAGCAATAAAGCGACAAAGTGGTCGAAACACTTAGGAAATATAAATGTTCATAAAGGGCACGGAATTGTTTCGAATTTAACGCTTCCGATACGACGTAAGGTGCATATTGCATATGGAACAGTTTTTACGAAGCTCGGGAATTTATATAAAACTGAGAAAATTTCATTTTGATGCTTTTCCCAGACCCATCCAAACCTCTATTTCCAAGACCCATCAATATCTACATGCCACACGTGATTTTCTATACCACAACCGTTAATACCGTAGATAGTGTCGAAATATCCGCGCATGCGAAGTACTCGTGCGGGATCAAGGCAGCATGGGTATGTCCCGGGATCAACGGAACTGATGTATGGCCGAAGAACTCGAATTGCTAAGAATAAGGCGCGGTCAGTGAAAATATGCTTGTATGCGCACCTTAAAGTACTTACATACGATATAAAATGCAACCGACGTCGCAGCTGATATTTTAAAGCGGGGTGAGCCAGAATTGCATGGTGGTTTGAAAAAGTTTAATTCTATTCAAGCCGAAATTGAGGAAACTGAGGGTGATTACGACAAGTCGGAACGGAAACAATATGAAACGGCGTACTATTCCGTTGTGGAGATGATTGGAAAAAATGTTAAGACGCATCAAACAAAGAGTTCAGTCCATAACGCGTTGACGGGAGATTTGATTAATTCTCAGGGCAGTAGGACACGACTTTCGAAAATTGTGGTACCTTTATTTAACTCTTCGTGTAATAACTTGTTCTTTTAAAAAAGCTTTTGGTTCAGTAATACATCCGGATAAGTTATTTTCGAGAAACATGAAATTTCATAACTTAAAAGAAATTCTCAAGGGAGTCCCTGCTACGGGGTAGAATTTTTGGTAACGTCCGTAGAAAATTATATGGTATCTTGATCTTTGCTAAAGAAATTTTGTGACAATTAGCGATTAATCATGCAGAAGCATGCTCTTGCCATGTTGGTGTATCCAGCTTTAGATAGGGAAGATTATTTATGTTTGAGGCAATTGTTGAACGGCATACGTGGGCATATGTGTTCATTAAGCCCGTGGAAGGGCAACATAAGGTACGTGTGTCTCATACATCTCATCATCGCGTAATTAGGCGCAGAGATAGTATGCGAGTGAAAAAAACTACTTAAACCAATCGAACTTTTCAGCTCTTACAAACTAATGCAATGTTTCATGTCGAAATGCTTTGAAACGACTAAATCGGAAAAACGTGAAGTAATGTAGTAATATAAATTACATTTTAATTGTCTGAGAAGCCGTCCGCATTCGACGTGGACGTGTATTCGGCCGAAGTCCAATGAATATGGCAAGAAACGTTACAGGTTGCTGCATTTTGTCGTGAAAAGAGGACAAGCACGTTACTCCAAGCAGTTTATACACAATAAACATCTATGGCAGCACGAGAAAGACCAACTAGGCACTATTACCCACCGCTGCCATCTCGGGTTAGAATACATTAGGGATTTGGCAATCGTACCGAGTATTATTGGACGGAGCATGAAAATCCAACTATGTTACTGTAGCTATCGGAAAAAGTTAGTGTTCCAAATTGACCCAGTTGGGTCATTCACCACATTGCTAAGAAATGTTGATGTTCCCGCAACGCATGAGGCTACCAGGTTGTTCAATGAGTTTTGTCGTTCGATAAGAAAAACACAATGTTATGGTTCAAAATACACTTTATTATTCAGTATAATCTCCCTGAACATTAATGCACTTGCTACAACGATCCTCCAATCTGTGGATCCCATCCCTGAAGTGAGATTCCGGAAGGTCTGCAAAATACGCTTCAACAGCCGTTATGACCTCTTCATTTGACGAAAAACGCTTGCCACGCATACATTTTTTGAGTTCTGGAAACAAATGGAAGTCGCTGGGGGCCAAATCTGGTGAATACGGTGGATGCTCCAACAATTCGAACTTTAATTCATGGATTTTAGCCATTGTCAAAATGCTCTTGTGACACGATGCGTTGTCCTGATGAAAAAGGATTTTTTTCTTCTGCAAACCGGGTCTTTTTTGACGAATTTTTTCCTTCAACTGGTCCAAAAGGTTGCAATAATATTCGGAATTAATTGTTTTACCAGTTTGCAAGTAATCCACAAATAAAATTCCTTTCGCATCCCAAAAAACTGATGCCAGAACCTTCTTGGCCGATTTCTGGACACGAACTCGTTTCGAAGCCGAACAACCAGGTTCACACCACTCTTTAGCCTCTTGTTTTGATTTAGGATCATGGTGATAGACCCAAATCTCATCCATAGTGATGAATCGACGCACAAAATCCACTTTATCCTTTTTAAAACGCCCCAAATGTTGTTGAGAAAGTCGCATTCGAATGTGTTTTTGTTCAATTGTTAGCGAATGCGGCACCCATTGTGCACACAGCTTTTTAAAACTCAAAATTTCATTTAAAATATGACTCACACTGCCTAATGAGATGTGTAGAGCCTCTACTAAATCCCTTTCAGTCAATCGACGATCTTCCAAAACCATATCCTGTACTTTGGCTACGATTTCTGGTGTTGATGCGGTTTTTGGACGTCCTTCACGTGGATCGTCTTCAAGGCTTGTACGACCACGTTTAAATTCAGCAACCCATCTTTCTACTGTTCTAATTGAAGGTGAACGTTCATTATACACTCTTAACATTCGTTTGTGAATTTCTTTTGGTGCTATACCTTCCAAAAATAAGAATTTTATCACTGCACGATATTCAATTTTTTCCATTGTCGAAAATACTGTGACACGGCGACACTAAATGGCTTGTAAACAAAGAATGAATTGACTGATTGAAATGAATCTTCACATACGTTGATAAGAAGAGTGAACCAACAAAACAAAAACAAATTTGGACTAGTAGCAACGCCCTCTCTTATCGACCGACAAAACTTATTGAACAACCAGGTATTGTGAAGATATAGTCGTGAAAAGTCCTGCGAGTACTGCAACACAGTTTCCGGAGCACAGGTCATATTTCACTAACCGTATTCATTGTCGCTCGAGCTGCTCATCAATATTTTACTAACACAGTGATTGTGCTCGAGGCCCGGCTACGCTATCGATCTCATCTCGAGATGCGCAATTATATGTGTATGTAATATTTAGTCTGGCTCATACTATGACAGTATTTTTTTTATGTATTTTTACTAGATGGAGTAGTATCATCGTGATTAAAAAAATATATACCGTGTATTTTTGTCATTGCACAATTTAGGTATAATTGCACCAGTTTAAATTGAATGACACGCAGAATTAATGTCACGGATGGTTCTGATCTGCTACCATCGGCTTTTTCAACATTTGCCTGTCGGTCGCTTCTATAAATGATTTCGCCGTCTTTCCTCTACGACACCCTGTAAGAAGGTGATCCATTTTAGTCACTTATTTTCCTGCATCTATACGTGATTATACAGGTTCTAAGTGGCGACGATGCTTTGAAGATCGGTACTTATCCACGAACACGAACCAAATACGCAATTGCATGCAAAGAGTTTAAGGGAAATAATGTACAAGTATTTAGAGTTGAAATCACCAAAATTACAATTCCCGCGTCAAGACCTAGTCAAATGACTTTACGTACTGATAGGACTACCGAGGTCAATAAAACAGGAGAAATGATTCTTCAAAGTTGACCTTCCTTGTTTTCAAAGAAGTAGTTCATTTCGAAACAGCGCAAATCATTAATCGCACCGTGATCGCGATCCCAGACAATATGCTTTAATCTATTACGAGTTCGATCAGTAATCAGGAGTTAATGAGCTCATTCAGGATTAAATTCTTGGGAGTATTCTACATGCTAGCACAGTCATTGAATATAGCGGCCCACACAGAACTCAAATAGGGTTGGGTAGAATGAAGACGCCTACTGGCTGACAAATCTCGGACAAAAACAAGCACCGCGACGATTAAATCACGCAATCAAGATATGCAGTAATATGGATTCTCAGAAATTGTATTCCAAACGAATATTCTATGCACTGAAAAACACGGGTGCGGAAATATTTTGATTGCACATACCACACATGATTTCTCGAAGAGGAATGTTGGGTCTGGGAAAAAGTTCGTGACGTTTTTCCCGGTAGGTGACGATAATTGTAAATAAGTCAGGAAACACAGATCGCAAGAACACCACTAAACGCTCGTTGGAGTGGTGACACTTCGTGCGTTAGTTTGACTGTATAAACATTGAAATTAGCGAAGTGGTTGGAAAGTTGTTTACGTTCGAATATGGAGAAAACTAATGAAAAATTACGCTAAATTTTGTAACATTGTTACGACAAAAGGAAGAACGCTGCACAAGCTTGTGAAAAAATTTGTGCTTTGTACGGTGAAGGTACTTTATCAAAATCTGCTGCGCGAAAATGGTTCGATCGCTTTCGATCTGGTCATTTTGATGTGAAAGATGCGTCACGCTCTTGTCGTCCAAACACCAAAAAAGCAGATGTAATTCTTTAAAAATTTTGCAAGATAAGCATATGAGTAGTGTCGATGTTAGTATGGAGCTAGAGTTTGACCGCAATACTGTTTTGAACCATTTACACAAAGCTGGCTAGAAGAAGAAGCACTACCTGGTTGTTCAATAAGTTTTGTCGGTCGATAAGAGAGGGCGTTGCTACTAGTCCAAATTTGTTTTTGTTTTGTTGGTTCACTCTTCTTATCAACGTATGTGAAGGTTCATTTCAATCAGTCAATTCATTCTTTGTTTACAAGCCATTTAGTGTCGCCGTGTCACAGTATTTTGGACAATGGAAAAAATTAAATATCGTGCAGTGATAAAATTCTTATTTTTGGAAGGTGTAGCACCAAAAGAAATTCACGAACGAATGTTAAGAGTGTATAATGAACGTTCACCTTCAATTAGAACAGTAGAAAGATGGGTTGCTGAATTTAAACGTGGTCGTACAAGCCTTGAAGACGATCCACGTGAAGGACGTCCAAAAACCGCATCAACACCAGAAATCGTAGCCAAAGTACAGGATATGGTTTTGGAAGATCGTCGATTGACTGAGAGGGATTTAGTAGAGGCTCTACACATCTCATTAGGCAGTGTGAGTCATATTTTAAATGAAATTTTGAGTTTTAAAAAGCTGTGTGCACAATGGGTGCCGCATTCGCTAACAATTGAACAAAAACACATTCGAATGCGACTTTCTCAACAACATTTGGAGCGTTTTAAAAAGGATAAAGTGGATTTTGTGCGTCGATTCATCACTATCGATGAGACTTGGGTCTATCACTATCATCCTAAATCAAAACAAGAGGCTAAAGAGTGGTGTGAACCTGGTTGTTCGGCTTCGAAACGAGTTCGTGTCCAGAAATCAGCCAAGAAGATTGTGGCATCAGTTTTTTGGGATGCGAAAGGAATTTTATTTGTGGATTACTTGCAAACTGGTAAAACAATTAATTCTGAATATTATTGCAACCTTTTGGACCAGTTGAAGGAAAAAATTCGTGAAAAAAGACCCGGTTTGCAGAAGAAAAAAATCCTTTTTCATCAGGACAACGCACCGTGTCACAAGAGCATTTTGACAATGGCTAAAATCCATGAATTAAAGTTCGAATTGTTGGAGCATCCGCCGTATTCACCAGATTTGGCCCCCAGCGACTTCCATTTGTTTCCAGGACTCAAAAAATGTATGGGTGGCAAGCGTTTTTCGTCAAATGAAGAGGTCATAACGGCTGTTGAAGCGTATTTTGCAGACCTTCCGGAATCTCACTTCAGGGATGGGATCCACAGATTGGAGGATCGTTGGAGCAAGTGCATTAATGTTCAGGGAGATTATACTGAATAATAAATTGTATTTTGAACCATAACATTGTGTTTTTCTTATCGAACGACAAAACTTATTGAACAACCTGGTATGTATGGGTTTCCCATGAGTTGAGCGAGAAAAACATAATGGACCGGATTAACATCTGCTATGCGCTGCTGAAACGCAATGAAACCGAGTCATTTCTGAAACGTGTTATAACCGGTGATACGAAATGGATCACGTACGATAATCGGAAGCGTAAAAGATCGTGGATAAGAAATAGTGATCTGTCACAAGCGTTCACGAAGCAGAGATTGACGCCGAAAAGGGTGATGCTGTGTGTGTGATGGGACTGGAAGGGAATCGTCCACCACGAGCTACTTCCATTAGATCAGACGATTAATCCTCAACTCTACTATGAACAACTAGAGAGATTACGCCAAGCAACTGAAAGAAAACGGCCCGAATTGAATAATAGGAACGGTGTTATCTTCCATCAAGACAACGCCCGACCACACACTTCTTCGATGGCCCGTCAAAAATTGCGAGAGCTTGGTTGGGAAGTTTTTATGCACCCACCGTGTAGTGCAGACATAGCAACTTTTGACTATCATTTTCTCAGATCTCTGCAGAACTCTCTCAATGGAATTATGCTGGTTTCAGAAGAAGCATATGAAAAGCACTTGATTCAGTTTTTCAATTAAAAAGCACAGTAATCCTTCACCGATGGCATCGCGGCTGTACATGAAAAATGACGGAACATTTTCGAATATAACGGAACATATTTGGTTTAAATAAATTAATTTTCACGGTGTAAGAAAACCCGTTGAATTTTACTAAATTCGCCATGAACTTATTTCCCAGACCCAATATATAAATACTTGTGCTAGTGAGTGAGTGAGTAGGTAGTGAGATTACGCCAGGAAATATATAAAACATGCTCGCAAGCATTTTCTATTATTACCGCAATTTTCCAGTAGAAACAATAATCGCGGGGTGGGGGGCATTGTGCCACGTGACCTTGCAAGAATACAAAAAGCTCGGTCACATGAGTCAATACAGATCCGAGTTACTGGCGCGAAGATTATTACCAATTGCCCCGCTTTCATCTTGGAAAGGTGGAAAACTCATAACAAGGATCAGAGAAACATTCGACGCAACCGCACATTTGTCATCGGATATTCCATGAAATTATATTCTAATGGCAATAGAGGAACATTTAATCACAACACTTATGCGATTTAGAAACTAGACTTTACGTAGACGATTTATTAACCTGTTAGGATCCAATACATGGGGCTATAAAACTAAGGGACGAATTGATCTGTCTGACAGCAGAGGAAATGTTTGGGCATAACCAATGTAACTTAGTTGCTAATTCAACAGTTAATGTCAAACAAGAGTGTCATCAAAGTTTTTAACTGAAATGTGAAACACAAATATATCGGTATACAAAGAAAGCAATTCTGTTAAAGATTACGACGGTGTCTATCCATTGGTACTGTTAGGTGCTGCAACAGTGGAGGAATAGTGCGAGTTGTGTCGGATGTCTAAGGAATGCGGTCGAAATGACGATGGATTATTTTTATGAGTTTTCTCTTGAGCATAAGTGACTAGAATTCGTGATTTTCCGGACTAAACCTTTGTAAGTAAGTTTTTAAGCCTGGCCCCACCGTCCACCATTACCCCAAAATTTGAAAGCTGCGAAGACACATGTTGTTTACGAAATCTCAGTTTGAAAGGGAAACCAATATCTGCTGTTTCAGTTGCAGTGTAATAAAATCCAACAAAATTTACTGAAATTATTGCCGCCAATTCCTAAACTCCTGACCAGATTTTCAATGGTGACGAGTTCGGGCTGTCTTGGAAGAAAAATGCCGAAAAACCCTGTTTGGACAAAGATCACAAATAAGCTAGTGGCTATCAAACAGGTAAAAGTCGTATAACAATTCTTTTCCGTAGAAACGCTTCAGGTGATTGTATTATCAAATCTTAGGTTAGTAACATATAATAAATCACACGCTTATTTAAAGGAATCAACGTCAGCAAAATTTCCGTCTATTGCATGAGCCATAAGAAAGCATGGGTTACTACCACATATTTAAGTGAGTTTTGTCACGGAAGTCCAAACGTAGTTAAGTATTAAGGGTTTGTGCTCTGAGGAACGTTGACTGTCGTGCGTATTTTGCTGTATTAGAACGGCGATGCTATGAAATACTACAGCGTTTGACTGAATTATACAAAATGTGAATAATGTGCAGGTATTGTAGACCAAATTATATATTATTGTTCTAACAATAACTGCATTTATAAAATAATTATTGCTACCCATTGCGAATATTTTCGACCTTCAGTAAAATCTCTTGCCCCGGTCAACGGTGATCATCAAGGCAGTCAAAGTGTTAACTAATAATAATCCAGGCCATCCACGAAATTCACATTCCGAAAACGTACAAGTTGAATTACTACCCAACAGCACGACTTTCTTATAGCAGCCGTTACATCAAAGGATAATTTCAACTGTAAATCAATTATTCCTTCAGGCATATTTTGGAACCAATGTAAACCGGCGGAAAACAAGGTTAAGAAACAGCTCTGAACGCAGAAACTGAACTCTGAACTCTAGATTACCATTGGTGCATGAATATTTCTGAGATATCGTAGTTCGCGTATTAAATGGGTGGTGATGGTATTGAGGATTTTCCTGAGGCAAATATTGCAGAACTAATGACAGAAAATTAACTAGATAAGCACAGTTTAATTCATATGATTAATGAAACAACTAATTGTGACAATAATCCTAGTGATAAGGAATCTGAAGTTGCATAGTTTTGAGGTCTGTCCTTGGCTCGCAACTTAACAGGACGGCCCCCTTAAGCAAGAATATGGGATGCGTCCGTTGAGCGTGCATGCCCAACGAATACTGCGGATCGACTTGTTACCAGTTTCTTCAGTGTGCAGATCCTTTGCCCTACTAGTCGAGGCGAGTCACTTTCTAGCCTCTACCATCTATCCAAGACAGTGCCGGAATAGAACAATGCCCTGTTACAACGGCCGCACTGCAGCACTAACCCCGACGATGGGGCTCGCTGGTGGGCTCAGTTAGTTACTGATAGCACCCACGTGAAAGGAGGAAAGTACGATAAGGAAGTTGTTATGAACCCACTACCAGTGGTCGCCCCCGCACACTCGGTACAGCTGGTGTACCAACTGGGGCCGTCGAATCGTCACCAACCAATGTACCAGGTTGTTCAATAAGTTTTGTTTTGTTTTGTTGAGGGCGTTGCGACTAGTCCAAATTTGTTTTTGTTTTGTTGGTTCACTCTTCTTATCAACGTATGTGAAGGTTCATTTCAATCAGTCAATTCATTCTTTGTTTACAAGCCATTTAGTGTCGCCGTGTCACAGTATTTTCGACAATGGAAAAAATTGAATATCGTGCAGTGATAAAATTCTTATTTTTGGAAGGTGTAGCACCAAAAGAAATTCACGAACGAATGTTAAGAGTGTATAATGAACGTTCACCTTCAATTAGAACAGTAGTAAGATGGGTTGCTGAATTTAAACGCGATCGTACAAGCCTTGAAGACGATCCACTTGAAGGACGTCCAAAAACCGCATCAACACCAGAAATCGTAGCCAAAGTACAGGATATGGTTTTGGAAGATCGTCGATTGACTGAGAGGGATTTAGTAGCGGCTCTACACATCTCATTAGGCAGTGTGAGTCATATTTTAAATGAAATTTTGAGTTTTAAAAAGCAGTGTGCACAATGGGTGCCGCATTCGCTAACAATTGAACAAAAACACATTCGAATGCGACTTTCTCAACAACATTCGGAGCGTTTTAAAAAGGATAAAGTGGATTTTGTGCGTCGATTCATCACTATGGATGAGACTTGGGTGTATCACCATGATCCTAAATCAAAACAAGAGGCTAAAGAGTGGTGTGAACCTGGTTGTTCGGCTTCGAAACGAGTTCGTGTCCAGAAATCGGCCAAGAAGGTTCTGGCATCAGTTTTTTGGGATGCGAAAGGAATTTTATTTGTGGATTACTTGCAAACTGGTAAAACAATTAATTCTGAATATTATTGCAACCTTGTCGACCAGTTGAAGGAAAAAATTCGTGAAAAAAGACCCGGTTTGCAGAAGGAAAAAATCCTTTTTCATCAGGACAACGCACCGTGTCACAAGAGCATTTTGACAATGGCTAAAATCCATGAATTAAAGTTCGAATTGTTGGAGCATCCGCCGTATTCACCAGATTTGGCCCCCAGCGACTTCCATTTGTTTCCAGAACTCAAAAAATTTATGCGTGGCAAGCGTTTTTCGTCAAATGAAGAGGTCATAACGGCTGTTGAAGCATATTTTGCAGACCTTCCGGAATCTCACTTCAGGGATGGGATCCACAGATTGGAGGATCGTTGGAGCAAGTGCATTAATGTTCAGGGAGATTATACTGAATAATAAAGTGTATTTTGAACCATAACATTGTGTTTTTCTTATTGACCGACAAAACTTATTGAACAACCTTGTACTAGGAACATGCCTTACGCGAGGTATAGAAGATCCTCCAGGCCACCATTACTTTGTGGGAGGACATAAGAAGTCTGAACAAGTTGTATTCGTAGGAGAATTTAATTGCGTAGAATTTGAATTAAGACGAAAATTAAGTAATCGTTTCCTACAAAGTGATTCGTCTGATTGAACGAGTTATCCAATAAGTCGGAGATATTAATGAATGCCTAACTTAATATGAGTACGTCTACAAAGATTTAACTAAACACCAGACATGTTTGTCAATTACTGATTTCATTATCAAGTCTCGCCACCTGAAATTATGCCAAATTCTACAACCATCGAACTAGAATCGCATTACGTACTATCAGCTGAAAAATTTGCTATCATACCAATCTGGAAAAATATATACATCATTTTTAAAGGTGGTGGCGGAACAGACATTTTTTATTAAATATTTAAGGGCCTTATACTTTTTCATATTTGTCATTTTCTGAATGAACTGGTTTTCATCTTTTCCAATGTATATTACTTTTACTTTGCGTTGAAGTAAATAAGTGAATTATGCACAAATTAAATTGTTTGTAATTTATATGAGTTTACTAATTTTTAATAGCACGGTATTTTACAAAACTTCAGTAGTAATTTTGCCCCGTCTGAACATAAAACCTCCAATTGCTATTCGAACCACCGTGCAACGTTAATTCAGAAAGTATAGTTGACTTCGTTGTGTGAGATCCAGCCCTCAGTCCATCGGAAATAAGTCCAATATTCCCTTTGCCCATGCTCGGAAATGGAGAAGATTAGTTTCGTCACCGTACAGGATGAATCCGCGATAGCATTATGAAACCTCATTCTGTAGGTGTAGGAGACTCTCCATCTAAGAGCCACAAGTGTTGTCCGATGTGTCTTTCCAACTCTTATTATTATATCTTAAGTTTGGAGAAAGGCGAAATAAAAGGCAAGATTTTTGGCCACGCGGGACGTACCCTATATTGTCTTTTGTACTGTGCACATAATCAATCTAGATAACTTTAATCTCTAGACATTTTGTATTTTATATATCATTCTTTTAATTCTGATTGAACTTAAAGTCTTTTACGATTTACGATTATTTGGAAATTCAATTCCACTACTGTGATAAGAACAGTAAAAGTCTTCAAATAAAACGCAAACGGCTTATTTAATTTATAAATTCATTCCATCCCCTTCAAATTAGTCCCTATTAGACACGATACACTTTTGCCAACGTTTTTTACAATCTTCGAAACAACGGTTAAATTCCATTTCCGAAATGGTCTTCAAGACGCGCAGAGATTCTCGTGGAATCTCTTCAATGAAGTCAAAACGGTGACCCCGAAGCGGTTTTTTAAGCCGAGAGAATAAGAAGAAGTCATTCGGAGCTAAATCCAGCGAATATGGTGGTTGTGGAACGATGTGGGTCGAAGTTTTAGCCACATAGTCACGAATAACCAATGCAGTGTGCAACAGCGCATTATTGTGATGTAAAACCCATGAGTTGTCTCGTCACAATCCTAGCCTCTTTTTGCGAATAGCTTCACGCAAACGACGCATAACATTCAAATAATATTTCTTGTGAACAGTTTGGCCCGGCGAAAGAAATTCATAATGCACAACACCACGATACTCCAAGAAAACTGTTATCATTATCTTTATTTTTGGGCGACTTTGGCGCGATATTTTTGGCTCACCTTTGGCATGATATTCGCTCGTGAGGTCGGTTGTTTCTAGTTCGTAAACGTACCAGGTTGTTCAATAAGTTTTGTCGTTCGATAAGAAAAACACAATGTTATGGTTCAAAATACACTTTATTATTCAGTATAATCTCCCTGAACATTAATGCACTTGCTCCAACGATCCTCCAATCTGTGGATCCCATCCCTGAAGTGAGATTCCGGAAGGTCTGCAAAATACGCTTCAACAGCCGTTATGACCTCTTCATTTGACGACAAACGCTTGCTACGCATAAATTTTTTGAGTTCTGGAAACAAATGGAAGTCGCTGGGGGCCAAATCTGGTGAATACGGCGGATGCTCCAACAATTCGAACTTTAATTCATGGATTTTAGCCATTGTCAAAATGCTCTTGTGACACGGTGCGTTGTCCTGATGAAAAAGGATTTTTTTCTTCTGCAAACCGGGTCTTTTTTCACGATTTTTTTCCTTCAACTGATCCAAAAGGTTGCAATAATATTCAGAATTAATTGTTTTATCAGTTTGCAAGTAATCCACAAATAAAATTCCTTTCGCATCCCAAAAAACTGATGCCAGAACCTTCTTGGCCGATTTCTGGACACGAACTCGTTTCGAAGCCGAACAACCAGGTGCACACCACTCTTTAGCCTCTTGTTTTGATTTAGGATCATGGTGATAGACCCAAGTCTCATCCATAGTGATGAATCGACGCACAAAATCCACTTTATCCTTTTTAAAACGCTCCAAATGTTGTTGAGAAAGTCGCATTCGAATGTGTTTTTGTTCAATTGTTAGCGAATGCGGCACCCATTGTGCACACAGCTTTTTAAAACTCAAAATTTCATTTAAAATATGACTCACACTGCCTAATGAGATGTGTAGAGCCTCTACTAAATCCCTCTCAGTCAATCGACGATCTTCCAAAATCATATCCTGTACTTTGGCTACGATTTCTGGTGTTGATGCGGTTTTTGGACGTCCTTCACGTGGATCGTCTTCAAGGCTTGTACGACCACGTTTAAATTCAGCAACCCATCTTTCTACTGTTCTAATTGAAGGTGAACGTTCATTATACACTCTTAACATTCGTTCGTGAATTTCTTTTGGTGCTACACCTTCCAAAAATAAGAATTTTATCCCTGCACGATATTCAATTTTTTCCATTGTCGATAATACTGTGACACGGCGACACTAAATGGCTTGTAAACAAAGAATGAATTGACTGATTGAAATGAACCTTCACATACGTTGATAAGAAGAGTGAACCAACAAAACAAAAACAAATTTGGACTAGTAGCAACGCCCTCAACAAAACAAAACAAAACTTATTGAACAACCTGGTAGATCTACGTCTCATCACCCGTAATAATGCGTCGCATGACCGTCTGGTATTCAGAATTTATCCCTTCACAGATGTTAACTGGCCGCCCTTTTTTCAAACGAATTGAGTGTTTTTGGAACCAAACGAGCATGGACTCGTCTGAGACACAATTTGTTTTTCAAAAGCGATTGAATCGACCTGAATGATATCCCGGTCATGTCAACAAGGTCTCTAATTGTTAATCAACGACTTTTGAGCACCATATCTTTCATTTCCTTGACGAGGTTTCCATCGGTACATGTCGAAGGACGCCCAGGGCGTTGGCCACTTTCCACGCGCTCTCTGCCTTCTTTGAATAATTTGTACCAATCAAAAGCACTTGCTCGGGACAGTGTATTGTCTCCAAAGCCCTTTTTCAACATTTCCAACGGGTCGGAAGTCGGAATTCCAATTTTGTAGCAATACTTTATACAAATTCTTTGCTGAATGTTTCCGTTCATACTGAAAATCGCCGAAAGCATTTTTTTACGTTATAATAAACAAGCGTATCTCAACAACTGCAAAAGATATTGACATGAAATTTGTTACAGATGTCTTTTAGAGTGCTACCAACCTAACAAAATTTTGATTATTCGATTTTGATTAAAATATTTGATTTTGTTAGATTTAAATGGAAAAGTTTGACTACATTTTTATCATAGTAGTATTAGAGAATAATTCACATATTGTGTACTCCACGTTTTAACCTTTAAAACGTTGCGAAGTTAATTCAGTTTTAAAAGTTCGATCCACCATTTTACGACAACTTTGTTTAAACGATGCGTTTCATATAATTACGATGGAACTTCACATCAGGTAAGTTCGTTTGATCGTTCAATTATATTTCCCTCCTCGTTCTTCGAGATTATATCATGCAGTTATTTCGAGTAATTGCAAAAAACACCCAGGAAAGATAAAAACATATTAATTACACCTTCTTTCTTTTTAACTTCACCCATTTATTAATAGTTTGGGAACTTGCTGGTTTATGAGGGTTTTTAATTGCTAAAAACAATTTGTCATGCCGATTTTTGAGCTCCTTTGTCCTTTCTATATACTTTAAAATATACGTCGCTACACAAAGTTTGGTTTACTTGGAAAAAACGGAAGTAACAGCAAAAGCCGATCTTTTCCCGAAGCTGACGTTTTAATTAGCTCCGTAATATTCATCTCCAAGCCTATCGAAGTGTTTTTCATTTCAGATAATTTTTTGCTAACTAAAGTTTGTGCCCTACAAGCAGTACTCAGTGCTAGCAGCATCACGGTTTTTTCTGTTACTTCCCTTAATGACATATTTTCTAAATATCTTAGAGTTATAGCAACGTCCCATATTACAGAGTATTTTGGCTTAAGCGGTCTCAATCTGCATTAAATTTATCAGTAAGAAATTGTATAAGCCTATCTGTTGGGTTCGAAGGATCGAATTCTTTATGTCACAGAAATTCCACCAATGACGTAGAGCTCATTTATATTGAGCCATTGTTGAATAGTTTTAGGTGGTTTTCTTGAGGATGTTGTTACAACCATGGTTGATTCGGCCACACTGGCATAACCAGAATATCCGACGCTTTATCTTGCTTAATTTTTCTTAAACATCTTATGATGCGAGCAAATGGAGCAAATGCGTAGAAGTTTAAATCCGTCTATCTAACGTTGAATGGATCAATTTGAGGTGCAACAGGTTCTTGAAGCCAAGAAACAAACTTTTTGCATTTTGCAATATTCACTGTGTAAAATAAATCGATATCTGATTTACCAAATTTCTTATTTATTAGTCTGTATATTGAATGATTTAATTCCCATTTAGAGTCATCATTTTTCAATCTTGATAATATATCGGCCATAATATTTTTAGTAGGCGGAATATATGAGGCTACTGGAAACATATTTTTTCGTTCTGCCCATTGCCAAATTTGTTTTGACACGAAATGAAACTTCTCATGTCTAACTCCTCCCATTTCGTTGATATACGAAATTGCTGATAAATTATCTATTCTAAGTAATAGCTCACAATCAGATAGATCCGATGCTAATTCCATTAAGGTAAATAAGTAGTTCATATGCCATTCTTTATCCTCATCACTCCAAAAACCCAAAGTATTTTTATCGCCCGTTGTAGCTCCCCAACCAGATCTAGGTGCGTCTGTAAAAATGACTCTTACAAACTTATGTGAACTTATAGGTTTTACTGCTCCTTTAATATTTCTGCTCCGCCAAAGCAAATGTTCTTTTAAGGAATCTGGTAAAAACCTTGTTTTTTCATAATTATAATCATTAATAATTACTGCAAACAGCTTTTCTTTTCCAAAAACTTATGTATAAAGCTAGACATACTCTATAGCCGGATAAGCTGCTATCAGTTTACTAATCATTTGAGTAAATTCTGTGAATATGCATGAACATTTTTTTCATAAAAGAATTAATAAAAGATAGTAAACTAAGTCTTTTACCATCCCTAAAGTTCTCATAACTGGTTTCATTAGTTTTGTAAAAACGAACGGAGCTACCGATAACCCCAAACGGCATGCATGTAAATTAGTATAACTTTCCCAAAAACTCAAATCTTGAAGATTTCTTAGAATTTTTATTAATTGGAATTAACAGATAAGCATCTTCTAAATCAATTGTACTCATATAATAATTTCGTAAAACCCATTTAATTACTGTTCTTAAATCATCCATTTTAAAGTGACTAGTCTCTATAAATTTATTCAATGCCTTTAAATTTAAAATAAATCTGTATGAACCATCCGGTTTGGGAACCAAAAAATAGCTTGATAAAATTTGACCCTGTTCAGGTAAATACTCTTCCATCGCACCTTTCTTTAAATAGGAATTAATTCTCCCATTATAATCTTCTACAAAATTAATAGAGTTAATTGGACCTGATTGAAACGCCCGTGCCTGTTCGATTCTTGTATTAAATTTGATTTTATAGCCCTTAATGTAATTAAGGATAAATTTGTTCTCCGTAATATTTTGCCCACATTTCACATAATATTTTAATCTACCAGCAATATGTACATCTATTTCTGAATCGCTTGTTGTTCCGCATTCGAACGCGAAAATGTCGATAACTTCTGACTCTTGAACAGTTTGTTTTTGAAAAACATTTTACGTTTTGCCCCCAGACTTCTGTAGTTTAAATTCTGCGTAGCTGTAGCTTGGCAACGATTTTTCCCCTGCGATTCTTGTAAACCCTTGGTTAAATTATTTAGTCTTCTCTTCCTCAATTTTCTCTGATAAAGCTTCACCGTATAAACACTCATTTGTTTTAGCCTCCTTTAATAAATCTTTAAGATTTCTAAATCCTGGCTCAATAAACACCTTCCTCGAGAACGTTAAACTGTAAAAAGTTTCAGCCACAAACTTTGTTGAATTTCAAAGAATTTGCAGTAATTCCTCTTGGTCATGTCCTTCAGGATGGGGCTTTATTATCGTATTCATAGCTAAGTCCAGGAATGCTAGTGACAAATTAATCAATTCCTGTGACTTAAATATATGTTTGTCTCTTTTCACACCTGTTTCTTCTATCAACCTTTCAAACTCCTTATTTAATTTTGGCGCAAACACTTCCTTGACGCAAAATTGTATTGTCCAACACAACCACCTGCCCTTCTGACCTGGTTGGATCGTCACCCAGCTGAACATAAAAAGCAGAGTACACAAACATGGTTCCGCTTACGGAAATCTAACCCGAGCATCCTGGGTGAAAACCAGATATTCCGGCCATTAGACCATACCGGATTTTTAAAACCCTTTTAGGTATTTAACACTGCGGTTGCAAAGCTATAATTATTCTCCACAGTCAGCTTCTATGCAATTTCGCCAAAAACTTGCGAAGTTTCTGACCAGCTGGCCGTTTTCCTTATGATATTCAAATCAACGCCTTGTGAAGATGCAGTGGACGTAACTGCATGCCTCAAATGAGCAGAAAACATTTTTGTATCAATTCCACTTTTACAAAGAGGGCGGTGTGCCAACAGCACACGACGGTGTTCCCAAGCGATCACCCATTCAAGTATTGACAGTGCTCATTGCTGTTTAGCTTCGGTGTTTGGACGAGAACCGGTGTATTTCAGCAAGGTTTGACCGTTGGCATGTGAACCAATTGTTTACTCCTCCTTTTTTTTGTATATATATATATATATATGGCATGATGAACCAAAAGAAAAACGAAAATTTTGGAAAATTGATTTATTTTTACATAGTCTCCTTTTTCAATACACTTGATCCAGCGATGTATATATATATATATGAGAAATCGCTCGATGTGGGCGTTTGATGATGACAAGCGCATCCTGAGACCACTTCAGAACAGTGTTTGACATCTGTTTAAGCGCAATATGACTATCCACGAAATGGTACACACCAGAGACCAAGGAACAGTCGAAACAGTGGACTGCGCCCGGCGAATGTGCTCCGAAGAAGGCGAAGACTGTCCTATCGGCCGGAAAGGTGAGGGCCACCGTTTCCTGGGATTCACAAGGTGTGATCTACATAGACTACCTGGAGAAGGGCAAAACAGTCACAGGGCTGTACTATGCCGAACTATTGAGCCGATTCGACGCCGAATTAAGGAAAAAACGGCCCCATTTGGCGAAGAAATTGGTTGAATTAGGCTACGAACAGCTGCCACATCCACCGTATTCTCTGTGTATGCGTTATGCCACGGAGGCCTATTGGACATCCAGAAAACGTATTTTTTAGACGGGTTGAGGAACCTCGCTGGATCAAGTGTATCGAAAAATAAACCGTCAATTTTCCAAAATGTTCGTTTTTGTTTTGTAGGCTAAGTACTTATCGGACTGCCCACGTATGTAGGAATCGGATGTGGGCGACGAGTCACACTGCTCTCCAATCTCACATATGTACACATAAGGACATGAAATTCGAATCAGCCATTCCGCTTTGTGTATGCGCTGATTGGATATGACCTCTAACCTATCGCACCACTAGTGTATGCACTTCTTAGATAAAAGTTCTTACCTGCCATAAAGCGCGTGCATACGCGTTAGACTAATTTTTAATTAATTTTCCTTTTTTACTTTCAGCTTCTAGAATTTCGGGGTCAATTTCCTCCTTTGCCTCCTCAGGTAATTTGTTTGTTACCTGGTCGGTTATTATTTCTCTAATTTCCGGATCTTCGTTTTCTTTGCCCGCCATTGACGCCTCTGCTACATCGGCGTTCACAACGGCCTTCAAACGTTTTTCCGTATTAGAACTAGATTCCAATATTTTATCCAATTTGTCGTTATATTTGTTGAACTTCTTTTTTATCTTCACTAATTCATCCTCTTCAGAAAGTTCTGTACGACTTATTGTTCCCATTTCACACAATTCCCGTTCCAATCACTCAAAAAGCCATCTAGCACCTTTCGCACAACGAAAGAACATGAAGCATGCAAACCAGACATATGGGCCTGGTAGTGGAATTTTGAAACTCTAAACGTTGTGGCATCTAGCATGGAACTGAAAGTACTAAGTGGTATAATCTCGAAGAACGAGGCGGGAAATATAATTAAACGATCAAACGAACTTACCTGTATGTGAAGTTCGATCGTAATTATACGAAAGGCTTGCCCTCGAGATTACAGATGTAGTACCATTCATCCGACCTGCTCAATGTCACGTTGTTAGAGTTTTCACAAACTTGAAGTTTGCGGGATTGTGCGCGTGGCGCCTACCTGCGATCTTCTTCGTCATATCGTTTAAAGTTATAAGAAAAATTGTATGGGCTCTGATTTGGGGGGAAAGGGGGCCTCAAAGAGAACACCATGGGATTCTTAATTGGGGGAGGGGGGGTGATATCACTTCGGGCGTTCCTCTCGTATAATTACGATCGAACTTCACACACAGGTAAGTTCGTTTGATCGTTTAATTATACTTCGAGGCTCGCCCTCGAGATTACATATGCAGATTTTCAGAGTTATGAAACAAAAATTTTTCAAGTTGAATAATTTTGTACTATAAAAAATAAAAATTTTGCAAAAACCTGTATTCTTGCGACCATCGAGCTGCGTTTAGCATTAGCTCTTGAAGCAAGCAGGTCTAATACAGATTTACCAAATCGTTTTTCCATTAAGCGAAATGAGTAATTTGTCAGTTCCCATTCTGTGTTAACATTCAATACTCTCGATTGAGCATCTGCTTCCTTGTTCTCTTTCGATGAAATGTATGCTGCGTGATTTCAATTAACGTTTGATACAATTTCAAATATCACAGTTATGTATGCGTATACACAATTATTGTATGCTGCAATTTCAAATATCACAGTTATGTGTGTATATACAAAATTAATGTATGCAGTAATTCCAAATATCACAGTTACATATGTAAATACACAATTAATGTATGCTACAATTCCAAATATCACAGGCAGGTTTATGCGAATGGGGAAACTGAGTCCCATCCATCCTGTTGATATGTTGCCATAGTATTATCAATTCTAAAAAGAAACTCACAGTCACTAAGATCTGCAGCAAAATACTTTAAAGCTACGAACGTAGGTATCAACGCTAAGGAGTTTGTACACAATAAACTCTCATCCCGTTTCCAAAAAACTACAAGATGTTTCACCGTCGCAAAAATGCCCTCCAGCCTGAGAAAGATCATATTTTTTTTTAAGTGCTATCCTTATTTTACGATAAGGAAAAGGAAAGTGTTGCTGCCACCATTGCAACTCCTCAACTTCTTCGTTGGCGGAGACATATGTAGTACTGTCGAAATTACCATTATTTTAAACGAGAACTTTCGTTTTACCTCTCTCTAAAATTTTACATAGAAGCATTCCATATTCCACTGCAGGACACACGGCTATTGCTGGTCTTATTAAATGTGCAAATTCCCTGACCGAGCTGCTTCGCCTTTTTATAAACCGTAAGGAGAATTGACTTAAGAATTCGCGTTTCTGTGGAGGTAACTCTACAGTAAACTTAAAAGGGTCTACGATAAACCCACAATACTTACATCGAGTACCAGGGTAAAAATTACTCTTCGTATAATTGAAGACAACACCGAGAGACAAAAGCACTTTTTCAGTAGCTTGGAGATTTTCGCTATATACTTCGAAATTTTTTCCAATACACAGAAAATTATCCAAATAAATAAGCGATAAAAAACGTTTTGATCGCATCCATGCAATCGCTGATTTCTCCATTTTTGCAATTGTAATCGGGCTTGTACAAAGCTCAAACAGAACACAAGTAAATTAATAAAGCTTACCCTTAAACGAAAATCTCAAAAACTTTTCGTAGTCTTTATGAAGAGGAATTAAAAAGTACGCATCCTTCAAGTCGATGGAACTCATGAAGCAACTCGATGAAATTAGCTTACATGCCGATCGAATATTTTCCATCTTAAAATGTGCTGGCTCGATAAATGTATCAAGTTCCTTCAAGTTGAGGATAAACCTAGAGGAACCATCTGGTTTCAGGACTAGAAAGAAGGTAGAATGGAATTGACCCTTCATAGGATGACACATTTCAATCGGACCCATATCAAGCATCCTATTAAATTCTTTTTATAATACTAAGAACTCCACACTTCAGACGCATTTCGTGTGAGTGGTGGCTTGTTCTGACGCACTTTTGACGAATAAGGTAACCTGTACCCTTGAATACAGCTTTGATTATGCTGTTAATTCGACCTCCATGGCTTTCAATTTTTAGACCGATTTTGATCTTGGTACTTCGTTGAAGTACACGGTTTATTGCTAGAGCCTTGCAACGACGATTTTTTGGGATATCTGTATTTATTGCCCATCTGAGTCATTGATTTCGATGCAGACGGATCCTTGAAGTTTAACTGATGGGAGCTCGTTGTAGCGTTTTTCACAAAAGTTTGAAGCTGTATCTCGTTACCAAGTTTATTTACAGACTTTGTGTCTCTTATATTCTCCCCTAGTTTTCCCCAAACTGGAAGGAGTCTGATTCGATTTTTTCTAACATAGAAGCGAATGGAACAAAGTTAGTCAAAGACTTTTTCTTACGACACAACCCCAAACCGTTCATCAGGTGCTTTGCCTGCGTGTGTATTCAACACTTCGTATTTAGAAGTTAAGTGGTGATGATTATCAAAACACCCAAAACAGCATTTTGTGTCTTCTCGTCTAAGACGCAGAGAAGACAGGAGAGACACATTTCACCTGTGCGGCGATCGACACTTCAGAGCCCCCTTCTTAATTATCTCAATACTAATTCCATTCTCTGCTGCCTTCGAAGTCGAAGCATGCCTTGTATTATATTATAGACCGTAAAACAGTCATCTACTGCACATTCTTTTAAGATTGGCCGTATCGATTTACTTAAGGTGTGCGATGACACAGCTCCGTGAGGTTTGCATGGAGACATAAACCATTTATCCTCACCGTTTCTGATATTTCCAGTCACCTCAATATACCTTAAGACTGTACCAGCGGCGCACAATTGAGCTTTATCCCGAAAGAAGGGCTGCAATAACGGTTGAGCTGCACCAAGTTTTGACGTTTTCATGTTATCAGAAATTTTAATTTGTATCTCCGATGTAGAGATCGATATATTATTTATCGACATTAGGGAGAATGTTTGTACTCTATGCGCCGTTCCCAGTGCTAATAAAATTATTGTTTTGTCCGTTAGACTGCAGAGAGTTATAATTCCAAAGGGAATAATTTTCCCATTTTACGTAACACCGTTTCTACATCCCAAATCGTATCATATTTTGGTTTACAAGGTTTTAGTTTAGAAGCGCCTTTCGAAAAACGAGGAAGGTACATGTGTGACAGATCTTCCGAGACTATCAGAAAGATAGCGGTCCTTGCTGAATTTAATGATCCATAAGGGGCTCCTCTTTCGAATTTTTCTGATAAGAAAACCAAAACGTCTGAACAGTTTGATATAAATGGGTCTATACCCATTTTTCGAGAGAACTGCCACCAATTTCAATACACAGTTGTACTGCCTGAGTGTAGCTTTTGACAATGAAGAAATCAGAATTTCTATTACCGATTCTGACAGATTTCGCCTTGAAAACGCAACCCTGATAATTTGGCGGCAACCAGGATAAGGTTCGAGGGGGTGGCGTTGACCGCTGAAAAGGCGAAACAAGTAAATCATTACCTGGTTCAAAAAATAAAGGATCTCCCTCTACCAGTTTTCGAAATATGAGAAACCATGATTGAGACTTCCATAATGGAACCAGGATAAATCCTGACGACTTTCCTTTGATTGTCTTTTTTAAGACCTTAGGTATCACTGCAAATTTTGGAAAAAGGCATAAAACTATTTCTCTGCCCAATTTATGATAAAAGAATCTATAGTAAAAGCGTTAGGATCCTTCTCCCATGCACATTATTCTGTATATTTAGTTTCGTGCGATTGTTTGATCTCTGTACAACTCTGTGAAATGTTGTGAGATCTCTCATAAAGGCTCTAACATTTTCTTGGTACCTATACACTTCTTATGAAGTAGCAGTGGTTCTCTAACTAAACACAAGCCTAATAATGCCGAACCAGCTAAGTTTTGCGTGATTGAAAAATACTTGCCTCTTTTAAGCGAGTCATCATTTAAAGATGCTGCCACCTCAGGATTTAATTTAAGCACTTCCAGAAGACATTCTCCTATACGAGGATATGTTTTCCAACCACTCATCCTTTACTTCTTTTTTCTGATCTGTTTTTAGCCAGGTCTTCCAGCGAGAAGTAATGTGATGAGATAAAACCAAGTCATTCTGCTTCACAACAAATTCCTCTCTGGTAAACTTTACTGAATCATTGCAATCGATGTCGTTGACGCAGGGAAAGAGAATGCCAACAGCACACGGTGTTCCCAAGCGATCACCCATCCAAGTACTGACCGTGCTCATTGCTGCTTAACTTCAGTGATCGGACGAGAATCGGTACATTTAGCAAGATTTTGCCGTCGGTAAAATCGATTCCGTTGCGGTGTTTTATAATATACCATTCATATATGTACCTATGTATATATGACGCTGTGATCAGCAATAACCTCGGCTCTGTCTTACCTCTCGTGTAAGCTCAGCCGTGAAAAATAAAGTCGATCGTTGTCTTATCTCTCGTATAAGTTCGCTCGTCAAATCTGAATTATGGGTTATGTCTCGAATAACCTCAACTCGAAATTAATACTCCGCCAATACTATTTCCTAACGTACTTGCTATATTCGAAGGATCTACCGGTTGATGAATCGGCTCTGGTACGATGGCCCTATCTGAAGAATTGTCAGATTCCAACCATTACATTGACCGATGCGTGCTGTTGAAGCACATTCGTCCGATCTAATAGTTTTTCAGGCCTTTTCAATATTTTTCCAAGGTCTCCATTTTCCTTATCATGTGAAGATGACTTCTCTTATGTTTGCCCATGATATTATTCCCAAAATTCACTGAAATCTGACACACTTATTTCTCTGGACGTAACACTTTCGGCACGAAGAAACGTTATGACGAAGAAGACCGCAGGTAGGCGCCACGGGCACAAGGCAGCAAACTTCATTTTTGTGAAAACTCAAAAACGTGACATTGAGTAGGTCGGAGGAATGGTACTGCATCTGTAATCTCGAGGGCGAGCCTCGAAAAATAATTGAAAATCAAACGAACTTACCTGAAAGTGAAGTTCGATGGTAATTATATGGTAATCTCGTTCGAACGGATTACAATCCCGGTTTTAGGGGTTACAATTACTGGTAGTATCGCCGCTCATGCCAGATCGAGTCACAAGTTTAGAGAACCAATTTAAAAATCTCGCTATAAGCGGCCCTTGGCGGTCTCCTGACGCTACATGCTTCTTAACTTTTAGAGCTATATCAATAACAATATAGGAAAAAATATCGATTTCGGGTGGGGTTTCCTAAGGGTGGGTTGTAAGATTTTCTGACCGCTAAAAATAGCGTCTTCTCATTATGTCTTAATTGTTTCGTTATTTCTAAATGATAAGTTAGGCAACCGACCACATTGTCCTTAAATCTGTTTTCAAAAAACGGTAGGAAGAAATTCGGTTGAGGCGCCCCTGCTTTAGAGGTTTTGATGAGCTCTGTTACATTTATCTGATATTTTAATATGTTTGCTTTATTAATATTTTAATATGTTCTAGTAAAAATTAATTTATATAATTTTTTAAATCGAAGGAATTGAGTGGATTCGGTGATTCTGCCCATTTTAAGATTATTTCGATGTCCCAAATAGTAATATATTTGGGCTTTGTTGGTCGCAATTTGAATACTCTTTTGAAAAATCGACAAATCACCGGGTTGTTATATAAATCTTGTTTGATAATAAGTGAGATTGCGGCTCTTTCATTATTCAAAGTACCATACAAGACACCCGAGTTAAAACAATCCGAAAAAAATTGTAACACAGCCTCAGTATTAGAGTCCAATGGGTTCAACTTTGCTGTTTGACAGTAGGCCCACCAGTTTTTCAGTCCTAAGTTGTATTGATGTATCGTTGACTCAGCTAGTGAAGAGATGATAATATTAACGGTATCATCTGGTAAATTTATCTTCTTATATGGTAACCACATAAGCTTCCAATAACCAGGGAAAGTTGATGTGCTAATGAGTGTTTTACGGACGTGCAGGGAGACAATAACAAGTCAGTAGATGCGGGAAAACTAGTGGGTCGTGTTCAAGCATCTCTATGAACATTGGAAACCAGGGTTGTGATGGCCAATCTGACATCACCACAATCCCAGACGCTTTCTTATCTTTTATTTTGCTTAATGTTTTGAGAATCACGGAAAATTATGGGAACCCATAAAACTGGAAATTTTTTTTCAATTGAGAGTAAGTGCATCTACTATCCAAACTTCAGGATCTCGTCTACAAGAACAGAATTTTCTTACTTTTGTATTAATAGCTGAGGCGAGTAAACCTACTTCGGTTTAGCCCCAACGCTTTTCGATTTTTTAAAACCAAAATCTTCAAGTTCCCATTCCATATCAATGTTCGTGTTCCGAGATTCTCTGTCTGCATCTATGTTTTCTTTTGACCGTATGTACTCCGCATCCATCCAGATGTTTTTTGTTTCCCAGCATTGCCAGATATTTCTGGCTAGACAATTTAATTCTGGGTTTTGAACACCCCCCCCCCCCCCATTCGTTGAATGTACGCCAATGGTGTCGTCACTCTCATCAGGATTTCGAATGAGAACAATTTCTGAATCGACAGTCTTACAACGTAGAAAATATTTCTTTTCCATATTTCATGTGTGTAATTTTTAAAATGTCGAAGGAATTGTATTCTTGCACCATAGCAAATCTGCACGTGCACTAATCCATATGGTCATATACTGTTCAAAATCCTGGTCATTAATAAGCAAAGTTAAACATTTTTCCCTTTCAACGTAATGTACGATACGGAACTTTTTTTTTGTGACGGAGGGGAAATCTTCTGTAAGACACCCCCGCACTTCCAAGGGAAAGTGCAGAGGTAGTGCCGGATATTTACCGACCAAAACCCCGCCGATGCCACTTCCCTACACCGATTTCTGATGGGCTTCGGGTTCTCCTAAGAATTTCACCGAAACCCGTCCGGCGCCACGAGTCGAACTCGCACATTCCCACCGGAGATCCAGAAGGAATCTCCGACAGACCACCCGGGGTATGCAACACACACATACTCACACCTTTATTTACAAAAATAAACACCACACTCGTTCAAACATTCTTACAATGCTACGTACAAATACCCGGTAACTACCGACGACGGGCCAGACATCTGCCCGCCGCCATCGCTCGCTTGTGCACCTTAACGTTTGAACGAGCTCCTGCTCGTGCCAACGTGCACCATTTTACCCAGTCGCAGGCAGTATCCGACGCCTGCGACCAGTGCGGCAGTCGGAAGGAAATGACTCTTATGAGGTTAGCAGCTCCACCGACCGCAGCCGTAGTTATCTACCGTCGCCTCGCGCATTGAGGTGATCGGTGACCACCATACGGAACTGCTGGACACGCTGCTATTAGCAACCCTATTAAACTTGCTACCTGTCTAATTTTCCATGATTTATTAGCCAAACATACCTGAATCTTTTGTACCAATTGTACTCTCTTTTTCCCGCAAGGGTGCGCGTGGCCTTAGAGGGGGTCCTTAAACACCCCCCTCGGAAGGATACATCCCCCGCATTGGAGCGTGGCGACTCCACGGCCCCAGCTGGTACACCAGTTTTACCGAACCTGCAGGCGTGACCACTGGTAGAGGATTTTCGCAATAATTGTCTATCCCTACCATCCCCCCTCGAAGGTCCCACCAGAGACAGAGCGTCTGGGATTCCACGGGGGCTATGTCCGCCTATGGCATAGCCATTTGGGTCGGCGCCCGTTAGGGGCTGCAATCGTGGTGGCGTGGTAAGCCCTATCGCTCGGGTTAGAGCTCTCGGGCTCGGCGGTTGTAACGGCGTATTGTACCGTTCCGGAACTGTCCTGGATAGACAGTAGAGAGAGGAAAGCTCTCGCCTCCACCAGTAGGGGAAGGGGCCTGCAACCCGGACGAACTGGTAGCAAGGGCTTAGCACATAGATGCTTCGTTCTTGCGCACTTATGGGGCGTATCCCAATGCCTCGCCCGGGGGGGCCCTCTTGATAAGCCGCAAGGCAGGAGCAGGAGGTAAAACTACTGGACTTAATGTACTTTCTTTTCTTGTGGTAACTCAATACACATTTTTTCCGAGTTGAATATTGTAGGAATCGGACGTGTGACGATGAGTCACACATTGCCGAAAGGGCAGCTGCGGTCCGTGGCGCATTCCGGAAAAGACAATTGAGAGCGCATTCCAGAAAAGACAGTCGAGGACTCACATCAGAAGACGTAAGACGTGTACCGTGCAAAGTGTGGCTCGTGGTGACTGTAAACAAATAAGACAATTCGGCATTTCATTCCCCAATTCCCATAACTTTGGGGCTCGAGCCAGGATTAGACGACCATCGTGCGGAACTGGGACGGTGTGCCGAATTTTGTGAAAAAAAAATCTGCGAGTGCGAGTGTACCGTGAGAGTAAGTGTAAGAGTTCGAGAAAAACGTATCGCGTAATATTCAGCGTGCTTCTAAGACGAGTCGAGTGCGATAGACGAGAATTGCGAGTGATTTTCGTGGGAGTTCGAGACATTATTGTGAGAGACGAGTTTCTTTTAAGATTAAATTTTTCGAGTACTATGCGTGAATTTTACGAGCGGCAAGAAGAGTTTACGCCAATCGCTTGGAAGGTGGTACAGTTAAGAGAGAAATTGTAGTCCGTTGGACTACCAACGGCGGGAAGTAAATTTGATTTAATAAACCGATTAGACGAGCACGGTTGTGCCGGCCTATTAGCACTAACGTCTTACTTACAGATACACCGGAACAACGCGAGGTGAACAGAGTAGAAAGCTTTTATCAGAAAAAATAGTATAAGTTTTATTATATTCAAGAACGGGAGAGGTCCTTCTTACAACTTCGGAGTCGGGAATCTATCTGAGGACGCGGAGTCAAGACGTTGGGTTTTATGTGGGGTGGTTTTTGGGTAGAACTGTGAGTGGGGAATACGCGGGAAAGTTTGGAAAAGCACGTTTTCGGGCAGGAACAGTACTAGGATCGGTGTTGCACAGCTGCGTGCAGTATGTCTGCGTTTTCGTTTATGTCTTTAAGGATAAGATAGCGGGGTGATTTGAAGTGGTCGGGCTCGAAGGGTACGCTGGGTGATCAAGTCAAAACCAGAGATTGAGAAATAACAGACGCATGACAGTACGATCCATCGCGCGCGTGGGTGTAAAAGTAAGCCGAACTGCGGGATGAGACGGCGGCTCCTGAAGTGGACGCCGGGGAGGTCGAATCATTCGTGAACTGGCAGCTCCATATGTATAAACGTAAAAAATAATTAGCGGAAGGCGAGTTAATGGTGGGCAGACGAGACATTGAACTTTTAAGAGAACGCACGAGGAGAAAAAGTGCGGGCAGCTGACCAGCGCGCGGAGACAAGCGCGATGGTGCAGTCTCAGATAAACGTTGCAGCTATCGCTGATTTATTAAGCAATTTTAATAGTGTGGCAGGTAATTTTGAGAACTGGAAAAGACAATTAAAATTATTAAAACAAACTTATAAACTGAACAACGAATATGCGAAAATGTTAATTGGTATGTGACTTAAAGGAAAAGCTTTGGAATGGTTACATTCACGTTCAGAACATATCGAGATGTCCATTGAAACCCTATTATCTGACCTGAAGAGCATGTTTCATCACAGACCAAGTAAAACCACACTGCGAAAACAATTCGTGGAGCGTTCATGAAAAAGTGGTGAAACTTTTCATGAGTACGCGCACGAAAAAATGATTCTCTTGAATCGTGTCCCGATCGACGACGACGTCATGTACCTCTCGAACCATAGAAAAGAGGAATGACGTCACCCAACGAACTTCCCCGACTGACAGAGTCCAGACAGCGAAATAATTGATAATCTTCACGTATTCGTTACCGTATCGTCACATACATCGTTCGGCTCTGCATATTAATAGTCAATAAGGTTAGGTAAAAAACATCCGTAGCCTTTAGGACCATCGCCAGTCGCTCTTGAGAGCTTGAACGGACGACTAGATTGTATCACATACGTTCTCATTAATAAATACTCTATAGAACCTTAGAGAAAGTCAGTAATACTCATCTGGTGTTGCTCTGTGTTTTCCATATATATTCAATACACGATTTTACGTGACATTTCTGCGATCCTGCCAAGATACCAGCATCCTACATCGAGGAAACCAGATCACGCTCTACGGACAACCATACTGGGGCTACGGTCAATCTCAGGTGTAATACGCAGGTAAATCTGGACTCTTTCGAACAATATCGCGAGATCGAGAAGTCCGACGAATCAGATTCAACATTGTCTACCGTTGAACGAACCACATCCAACGCAGACCAATACAACAATCTACGGATGTTGTTAGACAAATTGCAAAAGATGGATGAAAAAACGAGCTCCACGTTACAACAATTAATAAAAGAGAATGAGAAGAGAGCTGACGAGATCCGGTCTCTAAGCGCTGCTATGTACTGTATCGCCATTACAGAAGACGACTAGAGCCATGCGTCGCGCACTCACTACAGTACGCCTGTGAGTCGCGCGAACGCCACCACGCAGCAACAGGAAGTCGGTGACTCGGAGGAAGAGGAAATCGAATCAAAGCCGACTGCACCCAACGACGCCGACATCATACCGACTAAAAGCGGTATGGAATTCATCGAAACCTTACGAGGATATGATGATCTTGGCGTGGAAGATTTCATAAAGGACATCAGGTACGCCCGTTCCTTATATAATCAAAAGCCGATGCTACTGAAACTTATAATCGTTAAAAGGATTACAGAAAATGCTAAACGCAGCATACGATTCTTAGAAATTGAAAAATTCGAAGAGCTCTACGAAGCTCTGAGAAACAACGTGTCTGCACCTAGCACAGTCAGCCAGTGTAGAGACCAATTAAGAAACACGAAGCAAGGAAGCACAGAGAGCCTCCAAAGCTTTAACCAACGTTTCAGAAAGAATCTGAATGAACTCACTTACGCTGTACAGAATAAACGTAGCAAACCACTAAGCTGAAGAATCGCTATGGAAGAAGAAATGGAAGATGCGGTACAATCATACGTGTTCAATCTGCAGGACGACATAGGACGATACGTCATATCCAGTCAACCTTCCACTCTCTTAAAGGTACAAGCATGGCTATAGAAATGGAAATGCACTCAAAGGAGAGAGAAAGGAAAGTCACTTTTAGCAACCCAACTAAACTTCGTATTGGCACAATCCACCAGACACACGGCACGACACCGAAACAGGCAGAAAAGAACTTCAACCGCGCTGACACACAAAACTTGAACGAACGAATGAAACTCAACTGCACCAAGTATGGAAAAATCGGACACACGCCAGAGTGATTTTTCACTCGAAACTTTCCAATGGTCAACCAACGAAACCGACCACCTCCGCCAAGAGCAAATCAAATAGAGACAATGGAAGAGGAAGACGCCCTCGAGATCAAAACATACGAATCAACTGCATTACCGGAAGACTACTATCCCTGCCAATATCAAGACTTGGAAATATGGGAGAATTCAGACTACTCGTCGACACCGGAGCAGGATTAAACTTAATTATATGACGTCTCGTTCTCGGTATTACAAAACGTAGATGTTTAGAGTATATCAGCTGATTATTTTATTATTTTTGTGTTAGGAAGATACCACCTGTATGTATAATGGGGACAATGCACAACCCTATAATCTTGTGGTTTCTTTTTTTTGTACGTATTATATGTATAATATGTAATGGGAATCTTAGAATTTATTTTAAGGAAAAAACGGCTTCAGCCAGGTCGTTCTCCTTTGTCCTTAACGATCGGTTATAGAAAGTGGCAAAAGACTTGGACTTCGGCCATCCCACAGTTGATTTTATGACGTTAATATCAACCCCTTTCCTAAATGCGGACGAAGTGGATGCATGCTTCGTACTATACGCTGTGAAGTCCTCACTTTCGCCACTTTTTGTTAAGACGGTTTTTATCCCTCTACTGATGGTTTGTTTGGAAGCCCGCTTATCAGGTTTCTTAAGGGTAATTAACACATTATTACATTCCCTTCTTAAAGGTGCAGTGACACTAATGTATCTCTCTACCGTATCATGTAATGCCAAACTGCGGTTTTCTCTAGAGAAAGGCGGTAGTAATAACGGTTGCTTTACTCCTTTCTTAGAAATCTTGATAAGATCCTCCGTTTCATCCTCGAAATCCTCCTTGAATTTCTTAATCTTACTCATTTTTATAAACGATAATGCCCGAATTCTAGGAGCTGTACCTAATGCAGACAAGGTCACTAGCTTATATGTTTACTCCGATAACATTAAAGACTCAACCAGATGTAACTCTTCCAAAAAGTCTAAGACCCTTTTTGGGTTCCATGTTCTATCATACTTCGGTTTAGGAAACCGGCTTCTATACACTCCTCTAAAATACCTGTTTATTACTAAACTTGCTGATAAGTTTTCTTTTTTCTCGTTGAATTTAGGGAGCCGCGCGATGATTCTGCTTCAATATTGTTGAAACTGTACGGTTCAAGATTCTTCTTCGCACAAACCAGCCACCAAGCCTTGATTGGTCCTGAGTATTGCTTTAAGATGCCCTTCGATAATAATGCCGACATGATTTCTGTCATTGGAAGAGAGAGGTTCTTTCTTGTAAATGCCATCCTGATTATTTGCCGGCCATCCAGGACGGCTGGTTGGCCAGCGGATGTCGTCGCGTTCTGCGGGGGGAAGGTAAAAGATTCATCGACGTTCCAAATACCAAATGGTCTTCCACAAGAAGAGAATCAAAGATGGGAAACCAATGTTGTGAAGTCCCATATGGGTTGGCTACAATACCGCATGCTCTATCTGCAATCATTTTCTGTAAAACCCTAGATATTAGCACACATGGAGGAAAATCGTAAAGGAATTTTCGACTCTAATTAATTGTACAAGCGTTTACAAACGAGCTTTCAGGATCTTTAAACCACAATCAGATGACACGATATTTTGCGTTGGCTTCGGACGCGAACAATTTTATTTCAAGAGCTCCCAGTTTTCTGATTATGTTCTGGGAAGCCTATCCACCTAATTCCTATTCTGTGTCGATGTTCTCCAAACTCGATTGAGCGTCCGCTTCCACGTTCTCATTTGGTGAGATGTACGACGCATGGGTCTAAATAATTTTGGACTCACACCATCGCCAGATTTTCCTAATCAGGTATTTAAGCGAGGATTCTGAATTCCACCCATACGATTTACGTACGATATTGCAGTTGTATTCTCCACTCTAGAGAGAACATCGCAGTCGTGAAGATCATTTGCGAAAGTTTTTACTGACAAACACACGGCCAGGAGTTCTGAATAATTTATATGACAGCTCCTTTCTTTTGCTGACCAAAAACCGTGGGCTCCATTGCTTTCTACCAGTCACCCCAACCTAACTGAGGGCCATCCAAATAGGTAACTATCTGATAATGGTGTACTTTAAGCCTGTTGACTGAAAACACTATATTTTGCTTCCACCATGGGCAATCTTCCTGTAGATGTTCTGAGAAATTCACATTTGCTTCGTAATCGTTGTCATCAAGGAGTAAGGCTAGGAATTTTTCCCTCTCGAGTCGCTGAGTATAAGGCCAAGCATATTTAATAGCGGGGTATGTCGCTATTAGATTACCTATAAACTGGACTAAAACCCTTATTTTGCACCTTTGCATGCCGCTAAAGATTTCGATCATTCTTAAAACTTTTGTTCTCTTGACCTCTGGCAATTCCAGGGTCGTATGTTCCGAATTTATATTGAATTCCAAGAACTGACAAGTCCTACTGGGGATTAGTCTACTTTTCTTTTTATTTATAATGCAATCGCACGATTCGAGAAGGTTCATTGTTGATTGAATGTTTTCGGCTGCATGACAAATAGGTACGACCAATACATAAGAATTCCTCCAGGTAATTCACCGATAAGATACCCACCTTACGTCGACAGTTTACTACGACTACCAACCCTTTGTGAAATTCAATGGTGCTGCAGACAAGCCAAGCGGCAGGCGGGAAACTCCTATAATTATTCCGCTAAACAAAACCGGCGCAGTTTTCTGCTCTTCTCGTGAATCGGAATCAAAAAATTTGAGTCTGAAGCTCCACATGGGCCATATAGTCTCCTTGAGAAACCAGTTTCGATGCCCATCTAATACTTCCAATTTGAAATGTTCCGTCTTAATATAATCAATCGTCTGGACAATCCGTATATTTTGTCCATTAAAAAGGAGGGCGAGCCAATTTTGCCCTCTTCATAATGGCAAAGGTGAACAGCACCCATATTCAATAACTTCTTAACAGCTTCCTTAAAATCGTCCCGGCTCATTAATCCTTCTGACGGTGATCCGTCTTGTACCGAGATGTTCTGGAATGGCTCTGGTTAGACGAATACCTCGAGTTCCTTTTGGCCCTCTCATCGAGCTGTTCTGGAAAATTTTAAGTTTGACGGCTATTTGTTTCCCATCTTCGAGAGACAGTGCTCTTCGAAGCTGGGGTTTTCCAGTCTAAATGATTAATAGATCTCAATGGGACTTTTTTTGGGAACCACTTAGGCCTCCAAATTAAAGCGACCTTCTCAATCGACTTTGTCGATTTTACTTTCTCCGGCAATATGAAAGACTTTGTTGTGAAGGCCTCATTATGGTGGGCTTCAGCAAGCAAGTATCCTGTGTCACAGACACATTCCCACCATTCGTCCTTGTCGATTTCTTCCTCACCGCTCAAATCGAGTAGGAGCAAGTTGCTAGACGGAGAGGTATCACGGCTTAACCGGTAGGCTTTTGTAATTCTGCAACATGATTGTCTCTTTTTATGGCTGCTTCCACCATAGTGGCGAGCACCCCTGGATCAAGAACCCGAGCCTCTAAGAGACAGTCTGCCGCTCGAGGATATGCAAGCAGTAGATCCTCTTTCGATTCTTTCAGTTTCCTAGTCGATCGCTGCGTCGACTGTATCGCCAACTGGTGCCAAAAGTTGACCAATTGTCATAACTGTAAGGTCAACGGCCACACTCCTGCCCAACGTATCTCTGACCTCCTGTGTCGAGTTTTTCACATACCGATGACTGTGTTGCCGATTGAGCAAATGTGGCTATCGGTAAGTTACCTATCTCACTTACCTGCTGAGCAGATTTTTCAGTGAAGCGCTCGTTGCCTAGCAACCGAGCAGGCGCTGCAAACAGGTCAAGCAATTTAGGTTATGCCTATGCCACTCGTGCAAGGAATATCCTAATTTAATGAACGATATGTCCCACCACTCGTGAGGGCTCATCGCCAAATGTTAAGATCTGATGTAGAATCAGTCTTTGCTGCTCAACATATCCTGATGTAACGAACGATATGTTCCACCACTCGTGTGGGCTCATCGCCAAATGTTGAGATCTGATGTAGAATCAGTCTTTGTTGCTCACCAGATCCTGATTTTAACGAACGAGATGTCCCACCACTCGTGTGGGCCCATCGCCAATTGTTATGTTCTGATGTAGCATTGGCCTTTGTTGCTCACCATCTCCTGATTTAATGCACGACATGTCCCACCACTCGTGTGGGCTCGTCGCCAGATGTTAAGTTCTGATCTAGGATGAGCCTTTGTTGCTCAGCATCTCCTGATTTGATGCATGACATGTCCCACCACTCGCGTGGGCTCGTCACGAATTGTTCAGATCTGATGTCGGACGACAATAGCGAGAGACGTCGTGTCGGCGATGTCTCCAATCTGTTCTGCAATTACTTAACTGATTCTTTTAATTTCTTCCAAATTCGATTTCGTTCCACTTTTTCTTCCTTTTCTCTTTTTCTTTTATGTTTTCCCATACTCAAACAACCACTTAAACTACGTAATCACAAAAAAGGGTCTGACACAAACTCTGAACATGCGACGCTATCGCGCACAAAAAACGTTATGACAATAGACTGCGGGATGAGTGGAGAGGTAGGGATATCTCTCTCTCTTTTTTACTCTGAATGTGTGGCGACATCGTAGTGCAACTAGCGATACTACGTTTTGTAATACCGAGAACGAGACGTCATATAATGCACACTTTGCGTTACATCTGCGAGCAAACAGATTTATTTGAGGAGACCCAAATTTGTCTTTAATTTGCTTAAAAGCGAACTCTCCTAGTTCGCACTCTGTATCTTAGAATTTCTTACGAGATAGTTCATCTGCTTCACAATTATCTTTAGTGTTAATATATGATGCAAATACCTCTATTTTTCGCTTCTCATACCATTGCCAAAGATCCCTGGCTACCTTATTCAAATGTGGGTATTCAATACTACCCATTGTGTTAATGCATAAAACTGCAGTTACATTATCAATTCTTAACAGAATTTCACAATTGGCAACATTTTTGGCAAAGACCTTTAATGCGAAAAAAGTTGATTTTAATTCCAATACGCTTATGTGTAAATGTTTTTTATTCTCCTTCCAAAAACCGTAAGATTTGGCATTACTACAGTAGGCACCCAAACCACTAGTTGAGGCATCCGAAAATATCTCGATCTTAAGTTGATTAAATTTAAAGGGGTTACACCCCTCTTCTATGTGTTAAATCAACCAATATATGTATTGTTATTAAGAAGTACGCGTCTTTTAAATCTATAGATGCCATATAGCACTCTTTAGTTATGAGTTTGGAAGCCGTTCTGTAATTTTCCATTTTAAAGTGGTATGTTTGAACAAATTTGTTTAAACATTTTAAATTTTAAATAAATCTCTTGTCCCCGTTTGGTTTTGGAACAAAGAAAATACTTGATAAGAACTGTTGTTCTTCGTGATTGCACTCAGAAATATTGCCGATCTTTAATAGCTTATCAATAGATTCATTAAAATGTTTAAGATCTAATCTGGATTCTGAATACACTGTAGGATTATCATCGGTAACAGAAGTAGAAATAAACGGGATCTTATATCCGTTCGTCCATGACAAAATTAGGGGATCCTTCGTCACTTTTTTGAAACATTTTTGTAAAAAGTTTCAAACGACCAGAATAGTTTACCTCTGGGGTTTTTTCTTTCTGTCCGACCTTTTGGATGCTTCCGATGGCCTGTTTTGCTATGATCGCTGAAATTGGCCTGATCTCCCTGCACCAAATTTGTTCATCGGTTTCCGATGCAGGGGATTCCAGTTTAAACGGTTCTTGACGACGTTACTAGCATTTGTATGTAGATTCCTTTTGCTAGATACAGTCGATCTTTGGTTTAGCTTCAGAACTTAGCCGGATTTCGGAATTGTTTTTGCCAATTCCAATTTTTCAGATATATCGTTTCCAAACAAGTAATTGTAGGGAACAGTTTCAAAACTCACATCCTTGAGGTTAGAATTGATAGCTGAAATTATGAAACTTCTATGCGTTTTAGTGTCACAAAAGTGACTGTCGTATAAAATACGACCAGCGTCGTTAATAAGTTTTAACACTTCGTTTGAAGACGTTAATTTTAAAATTAACTTTTCAGTGGCTAGTGCTAATGCCCTTAGTGCAATAACAACTTGCGTTTGCTTGTTCATGAAAGAGGTATCCCTCTTTACTAGAGAGTTATGTATTGCTGCCTTAACCTCTGGATTGAGAGTAGGGGCTACCAAAAGGTCATAATTCTTTAGAATCAAATATTCCTTCATAAGTTTTTCTTTGGTTTCTTTTGTTAAGCCTTTGGCCATTATCTCCTGCCACCTGTCAGCTATGCCTTTATGGATCTCTTTTCGTAATTGTGACTCTATCTTAGGAGCGTCACCTAATAATAGTAGGACTTCCTCACCTACTTCAGATTCGTGTTTAGTTTCGTTTGCTTCATTGGTCGGTACAGCCGACGCAGATGAAGTTTCTACTATAGGAAACTTTACCGATTGAAGAATCGGAATAGATGACGTTGCGTCTGTAGGTATATTTTCAGACGGCTCAAGTGGCGTTAGCATCGTTCCGCATGCCGTTTCCATGTCACCCGATTTTGCTACCGATACTTCTTCAGATGACAAAAATGGATCCTCTGGTAATGATTCAAACAGAACATTCATTCGGTCATCATTTTCCTTTTTATCGTATACCACTGTATCTGAAAATATCATAGGTATGTTATTTCCACTATGTGGTTAGATGTAACCGTGATAGGCCTGAATGTTAAAAAGAAAAAATGCACGACAGAGACAGCCCTGGCAGTTGCTCGCATCACCAATGCTTTTTTAAACGACAGAGAAAACCCTGATGGTAGACTCGCATCGCATAACATCCTTCAAGTAACAGAGACAATCCGTTGAAGTTGCTCACATTCCATAGCCTCAATAAGTGACAGGATAACCTTAATAGTTATCTCGTGTCTCGTGGTATCCCTTCTGAGGAGATACATACGAAATGACGAAAGGGTATGTATTGTTTACTTTTATAGTCATCCTCCGATGACCTAGATGATGACGAGACGCACTTTTCGCTGCGACAATATTTCTTTAATTTTTGTTCCAGCTTCCATGTCTTTCGTCGAATTTCTCTCTCACTACTATCTGGACGTCTTTTCCTCTTTCCCATGGTGAAGATACGATGTTGCTTCAGCTTTTCTGATAATTTTCTTCGTTATAATTTTGACACAAATAAAGAAGCGTGCGAAGACTTGAGGAAGCACGGAAACGCTGAATGAAGACAAGATAGCTTCACAGGCTATTGGTGGGAACGCGCAGTGTTGTCAATAGGAGTTTTTCAAATTCTTACCAGCTTCAAAAATCCGTGCAAGGCTGTAGCATAGGAGGCACTGCTACAATATGTAAATATAAATAAAAATCGCAAAGAATAAAGCTGTGAAACATAATTGTATGTATACAATGCGATGGAAATACTCGTGCCATAGCAAAGGCTTAGTGTAGTTCACAGGTCGTCTACCGGTGTGTGTGCCTGTGTGTACACGTATGAAGGATATTTCTATTAACTTAGAATATTGGAATCCACAATCAAATGAACCTATGAAAAAAAATGTTATAAAACTCATTTTGTATGAAAGAGAATTCGATACAATACAACTATTTGCTTGTGATGGAGTGGTTGGGAAAAATGAACTAGCCGAATTTACTTTTTAAGTGAAAGCATATATCTTTCACAGTAATTTGGCATTGATTCGGACAAATGCATCAACCATCAACATGGAGTTATTTATTGTTATAAAATGGAACTTTTTATCTTCTTTTATTCTCCTCTATACCCCAATAGGTCAAACCTTAATCTAAACATACCATACTTCAGAGGAATCATTGCAGTGAAAGCGCCGTGTGACAAAGTTGCGTTTAGTTTCGTTTCATTTGTCGAAAGGAATCCACTTTGATAAGAGTTGCTTCAGAAAAACCAAATAGTTTTACCTCGTATTTATAAATATTTGTTGCTCTAAAAATGTCTAATGAATTGCGCAAATTGTATTCATCCAAACATTTTTCAGTGTAGTTAAGTATACTAAGAATTGCCGAATTAGTAAAGATGACAGAACTATTTTATACATAAATGTCTAGATAGTTCGTGATGAGATCACAAGGGAAAAAGTATAATGGATGTGATTTCTAAGTATCCTGGGATATTCATCCTTGTGGTAGCGAATCACGATAATGTTTCACAGGAAATTAGTTTCAAAACATTAAAAAGAATTTAAGATCGTTTAGAACAACTACTGAGAAAACGAGAAAAATCGAATTTGATGTTTAATTACAGAGCGGCATAGAGCCTAACAGTCGACATACAGCAAGTCCAGACTTACGTGCGTCGCCCGAAATCGTTGAACATATAATGTTTTACAACTAGCGATAACGTGTGACATGCTTTTAATTCGTATAAAGAAAATTACGTTTTATTGCCATATATGTAGTATCGCGATATGAATTGGCAACATCCGATTGTGTGTGTGTATGCATGAGCGATCGAGCGTTTGGAAGATTCTAGAATAACTTGGTTGGTAGGGAAGTAAATAAGATGAGCGATCGAGCGTTTGGAAGATTCTAGAATGAGTTGGTTGGTAGGGAAGTAAATAAGATGAGCGACCAATGGTGTGATCCGCGTTTCATTTGTTTGTAAGAAGAAAAGAGCGAGGGCTTCGCTCGAGAGGCAGTCGTCACAAGACCATCACGATGAAACTATCACGGCGAAACGATTCGACACACGCGAAAGATCATATCTTGTATTGTTGTTCATTTCATTTTAATAAACACCTATTGCATCACTAAATTCCCATATATATATGTTACAGTGAAACACCGACATCTGGAGAATGTCGACTTTCACCGGTGAATGTCAACATTCACATAGTCGCTTGGTGTATGTCCGAAATATTTGCTAAATACCCTTATTTCTGACTTACACCGGTACGTGTTGACATTCACCATGCACTAATTGTCGACACACACCGGAGAGGGTCCGAATGTACAAAAATGTACTGAAATATTCGATCTTTCACCGACGTATTTGGTACCTGTTGACATTCACCGGTGAAAGTCGACATTCTCCAATTTCGGCCATTCACGGTGACATATATATATATTTCCCAAAGGAATCGATTTCACGTTGAAATTCAATTTCACCACTCGAACAGAAAAAAAAATCTTTCCGTCCATATGGTATTCTCCCTTACAGCAAATAATTATGTTTGTATAATTGCAATACCATAGGAGATAATTCCTAAATATAGACGGACGGACAGACTGGCGGATAGTCAGACAGACAGCCAGACATGCGGGCGCGTAGACGGACATACATACGAGGGCAGTCCGATAAGTACTTAGCCTACAAAAGAAAAACGAAAATTTTGGAAAATTGACGATTTATGTTTCAACATAGTCTCCTTTTAACTCGATACACTTGATCCAGCGATGCTCCAACTTCTTCAACCCGTCTGAAAAATACGTTTTCTGGAGATCTGCAAAGTAGGCGTCCGTGATGGCGATAACCTCCTCATTCGACTCAAATTTCTGCCCAGCGAGTGACTTTTTCAAGTTTGGGAACAAAAAGAAGTCACACGGGGCCAAATCTGGAGAATACGATGGATGGGGCAGCTGTTCGTAGCCTAATTCAACGAATTTGGCTGTAGCTTGGGCAGAGGTGTGAGCCGGTGCGTTATCATGGTGAAAGAGCACCTTTTTCTTCGCCAAATGGGACCGTTTTTTCCTTAATTCGACATAGTACAGCCCTGTGACTGTTTCGCCCTTCTCCAGGTAGACTATGTAGATCACACCTTGTGAATCCCAGAAGACGGTGGCCATCATATTCGCCTTCTTCGGAGCACATTCGCCGGGCGCAGTCCACTGTTTCGACTGTCCCTTGGTCTCTGGTGTGTACCAGTGGATCCACGTTTCGTCGACAGTTACAAAACGACGTAGAAACTCTTTCGGATTGCGCTTAAACTGTGTCAAACACTGCTCTGAAGTGGTCTCACGGATGCGTTTGACATCCGGAGTAAGCAAACGCGACACCCATCGAGCAGAAAGCTTTCTCATGCCCAATATTTCATGCAGGATATAACTCACGCGGTCTTTTGAAATGCCTACTGTCTCAGCTATCTCGCGCACTTTCAGTCGGCGGTCTGCCAATACGAGATCGTGGACTTTTGTCACGTTATCCTCTGTGGTAGCTGTTTCTGGGGTACCTTGGCGTGGCTCATCAAAAACTGAAGTGCGACCACGTTGAAACTCGTTAAACCAATTTTTGACGGTCGCCATTGAAGGAGAAGAGTCACCGAACACAGCATCCAAGCGCTCTTTGATTTCGCTGCGCAATTTCCCTTCTAAAAACAAGAATCGAATCATCGACCGATATTGCTCTTTTTCCATTTTTGCAAAATCCGCGGACACGCCGGCTTTCAGACGCGATCAAAACAAAACTACAAATCCAATATGGCTAAAATTTTGACAGTTATCGTTTACGAGAATGTATTACACGATAGTATTTTTTTTTCTATGATAGTAGCGCCATTAGGTGGGGAGGCTAAGTACTTATCGGACTGCCCTCGTACCTGCGTACATACATATATCTTATGAATGCATTGGCCGTAATTATTTCGCTGTTGGTAGGTACCCTGCCTTTCTTCATAAAAGTGAATGTTGAGATGATCATATCGTCTTAGAAAAAATACACTCTCAATTCAAAGAGTGCATACCAAAATCGTCGTGTGCTTTTTAAGTAGAATAGGGTATTTTATTTTGAAATTATGAAAGAAAAGGAAAATCATAACTCAACATTTATCTTTAAAATTGCCTCGGAGCAATTCGTAATCGCAAAAACGACATGAGTGTAGGTTACGGCTATTTTAAAGCGCTCAATTATCTTAGAGAAACGTAGAAGAAAAATTCAGCAACGAACGCGTCGCAGATTAGTTCTTCTTATTATGGTTGAAACATGCTCAAGAGATTCATTCCAAAGGGATGCGCCACTAATGAAATATTTTATGGAAACATTTTGGAACAAGTCAGAAAACGGGTTGTGTGTGTGTGCGATATGAAATAACAGCGATCGTTGATCCGCCATTACGACAACGCACCAAGCCGCTTGTCTGTGGCTTGTATTGACAATAAACTCCTATATATACCTTTACTTAATCATCCACGAAAACACAGTGTTTGATTTTTCCCGCAGTGGATACGCCCATTTGTTTACCAAACGTTTTTTTTGTGATTAAGATCAGATTGCTTGAGAACTTCAACTCAACGTTTTATAATATATGTACATCATCATTAAGATTTAAAATATCGTCCTCTCGAAACCACGATTTGAATTTATTTATAAATGCAATGACACAATCATTTAATCTCCCCAGTCGCAGGCACGTGCTGGAACATTGACCAGACCAAAACTCGGACGCCCTCAATGCCCACACATGCTGGTGATGGAACGGGGTTTCTATGATTGTTGGCCATTTTATCTGTTGTTCGTTACCTGAAGAAGAGGAAATTTGCAGAGGACCTAAAGTTGCGTAGACATTTTGAAAACGTTTCGGTGCGGGGGCGTCCCGAGACCACAACCATCACGGATCTGACCCCAAGATGAGTCCCCTGCGAGATAGACGCGAACAACTCTGTGCGTTCGGGCGTACAGTACCGGTACAGAAAATCCGGTGTGCCTTATCTAGGAACAAATGAGCGCCATCAGTTTTGCAAAGCCATAACGCACTTGACAGCTGCAGAAACCCTCACCTGGCCGGACTGCGAGGTAGAAAACCTTTACAAATTATTACCCCTTCTCCGACGATTTGTGCTTGTCTAGTAAGGGTGCATGAAGAAGAGAGTATTAAAGAAAAAGTAACCCCTGGTGATTGGCCACGCGCCAGTGTGGATTAGGCTTACCCGGGTGAGGACTGAGGACCCTGGCGGACAGGTCTTTTACACAAATGTAAGTGACAGCTGGGGCAAACTTCGGTCACACCAAGACGGTTATGGATGAATATGAACTTAAACAAACACCGTATTAATTAAAAAATGGTCACCACCTCCTAGACTGGTGACTCTTCGAAGAATGGCTGGAAAATAAAGTATAACACAGTAGCTGCGAAAAAAGAGAGTATTGAAATCGCAGAAGATGGTTTCACCAACATAAGAAGAAAAAAATGAGGCCAAGAATGTATTGAAAAAACAAAGGAAACCCGCCAAAACGAAGGAAATACCAATTGTGAGAGCTCAGATGGACACAGGAAAAAAGCCCAAACACTGAGAGGGGGTTCTCCTTACAATAGTAAAAAGTGCGTCAAACTACATTGACACGAATAAGGAGGCGAACAAAGTAAGAAGGACCCGGATGAGCAATGTCCGCACTGATCTCTCTAAGAATTGTAAGGTCCAATAAAGTACGGTAACACAGGGATCGTTATTGATCGAGGAAATTACGGTACCGACCTTGTAGAGTAAAGTAACAGTGGGGATAGGGAATGTAGAACTACCCGCTACAAAAGAGTAAGTCATCAGTCTTGCATCAGCGATAGCGCCAGATTAGCCAGCTTGATTGGCCAAAGGGTACTCCGTATGATACTGGCCGGGTGCGAATATGATTTAGCAGAATTTCAAGTAAACTAAATTCCTAAAAAGAGAAGATTAATGTTAAAACGAGTCTAATAATGGCCCACGTAAGGATATTCACTAATCTGCTGCGATGCTTTAGACGCCACTCAATAGAGCATATCCAGAGGGCCGGCTATCTTCTCAGTCCCGGTAGAGAATTACGCAGAGTGTGTAGTGAGTAGGACCACATCACAAAGGTTTATGGCAAGACCCTACCATTCGGGTTATGCATCATGAAGGCGCGAGTGACGCACACGGTGCAACAGATAAACGCCTCATTATCATAGCATATCTTTAGAAGTGCCTTAAATGGTAAGAGAATTAACGCAGAAAGTTAAAATCACGTAGATAAACTTGAATCGGTGCATAGGAACGCATTGTCTGTTTCCATATTATGCTACTCGAAACAAGATGGGGGTCGTTATATCGGATCCAAATCTGCAGACGGGGAGTGGGTGAATAATACCGCCCGATCATCATCAATTTCGGTAATTTATTAGAGTTATCTGCCCCTCCGCAAAGTGCTGATTTCTCTACATCGCCTGGCTTTCAAGGAGGTGGTCGGTATATTAATTTGTTGGGGATGCTGTCCCCCTAAGGTTACTGTAAAAAACTTTCGGAAGTACGAATGTACCATTAAAACAGTTGTCGAAATATGTCGAAGGACAAGCAAGGGTCTTATGGACATCGGAGATTATTATGTAGTTTTCAATATGTAGGGGGCGGGAGGTGGGGGTGAATGCGGCAAGGCAGAGCACCCATTTTTAAATTTTATGACCAAATTTTGCCAGTGAGGATAAGTATATTTATGACCATTAAGGGAAAAGGCGGATGAATAGAAAATGTATTGTTTTCTTCTATCTAGACTGAGAAATATATGGGAAATTGCTAAGTGGAATGTTCTGAGCAACTCTTCAGATTCGGATCACCTGTAAAATTTTCGTGAATGAATAGTTTCCCGCAAAGATGACCCACCGACAAGATAGACCTCTAATTTCACAAAAATGCCGACGAAGAATCAATGCTCCGACTTTTCGATGAACTTTTCACGTGTCAAGACTATCATTACCTTGATAATATTGAAGATTGTGCCTATTCAAGATTATTGCATGGAACAATTGTGGTATGTCTAATTCAAATGATAGATAAACGAGCACCTGGAGTTTCTGTAAAGCGAATTCTTTGTAGAAGGACAACATAAAAAAAACATCATAAACAGACATATCAGAGAGGGCGGAGAAAACGAAGCCTAAAACAAAAACCATTTTAAAAGACAAATTTAAGACTGCTGCAAAGTTTTTATCTCGAGACGTTGAGGAGCGAGGAGAGAGCATGATGAGAATGTTGTGTAACGCTGGACCAAGTTTCTTAGGGCCGGCGTCATAGAGTAGTAATGGACAGATTGAGAAAGTATAATTGCAAAACTGAACTCTCGAATGCACAGGTAACATCCATTACGAATAAACTCTTCAAAACTACTCCCAGGCAGCACCAGCTATGCAAATATGAGAGAAGAGAATATCTACTCCGACAGTCCAAGAAATAACCACTTATGTGATTATAATGGAGGCAATTCAAAAAACAAATGCGAAGATGAAACTTGAGAAGGTGGCCGTTTATGACGGTGTCTCAGGTAAATTCATAACCCTGCTTCCGAGAAAGAGAATGGGAGTATTCGCCCATATGTGCCACGACGTAACCGTTAAGTGGTATACCCGATGGCATGGAAGAATGCGTGGATGGTACTAATCCCTAAAATCGGGGAAGAAGTTAATTACTCAAGTGGATTTAGATGTATAAGTTTTCTCACAATCTTGGGTAAACTGTCGGAATATGTTTTTAAGAATACCCTTACATCTGAGCCGGTTTGTTTTCCGCAGAAAGGTTGGTAGAGTGGAAACGAAAAGGTATGGCACTCATGCGGCGGAAATCACCAAACAGAAATGGGCGATATGTGTCTTAGAGGCATTTGATGTGCACAGTGATTTGAATGCCTTCAAACAGTGTTTAAACCATTAAGGAATTGATTAAGCGTAATGTTCTCCAAAATAGAATTTCCGCAACTATTTTGTCAGACGGTGTGCCACCGTATACACAACAGACGGGTACATAAATAAGCAAATCCATTCCCTATCCCCACCTGTGGAACATCATGTGAGCGGGTCCTGCGATTCATGGAAAAGTTAGATAATATAGATGCAATAGCATACGCCAATGACTGCGCTCTGGTTCTTACGGAGAGGGATGCAAATCAAGTCCGTAATTCTCCCCAGGTTGCAATGGCCACAGTTGGTTCCTGATTCAGGAAGAACGGATTAGAACTTTCAATGAATAAGACCGTAAGCGTGTGTAAGATTGCGTATATTGTATATAGGAATGCGTATGTAAGCGTAGGCACACTTTCGTCGTACCGGGTGGTTTGTTTGTCTTTTGTTCGCCTCCTGATCGTGCAAGGGGATGTCACCTTGACAACGATTGGCGGTTGAGCGGTAGTCGTGGTCACGCCAGATTAGTGCGCTGGCGTATTCTGGTAACGGTTTCACGTTTCTTGTTCCGTTCACATATTTTATGTTTATGTAGTATACGCATGCGTAAACATTCTCTGGTGTACTTGTGGTCAAGATGCCAAAATAAAATTCCTGTAAGCTAGGTTGGTGTAACTACATAATCCTTTCCACTCATTTCACACATGCTACTAACAACTAAAACAATTCCAAATATAATCGTGTGTAAAATTGGTGACTGTGTATTATAAACCTAAACCGCTGTAAAATCTTTAGACGCTGAGCTGTATAATTATCGCAAATATAAAGTTCATCTGGAGAGGGATCGAGCAAGACCGATAGGGAAGTTGCCGCGTTATATAACGTCCTGCCCAATAATAAGAACCTCTATTATAATGTGTGGAAATCCATATTCTTTGACACAGCTCGGACGTGATTTTCTGTGCTTAGGTTGATTAGTAGTGTAAACAGGATAAAGAGGACACAGCAAACCGCACTTATACGTACGATGAGAGCGTACCAAACGGCAAGATGTGTTGTGTTATAAGTTCTTAATGGACAGATGCCGATGTGGGCCAAAATTGTGTATGGCAAAATTATATTCCCGTAAAATGGCATGGATTTACAGACTTAATATGGATATCGATAATTTCAATACGAGCTACAGGGAACAAAGCAAATGCAAGTATGGGAAATTCATGTCAGATTGGCAAAACACCAGGACAAACGACAAGTATATTACTGATTACTTGATAGTCGTAAAAGCTGATAAAGTATGTGAATGCACTCGTACATATGAAACGAATACATGAACTGGATGATGTGGAACACCTAAAGTTCCATTGTGCGAAACAAAATACTGCAAGGCAAGCTTGGTGGTCCGATTTGAAGGTCCGCTGAAGGTGGACAACCTTATCCAAACAATGACGGCGGACTTATCTGTGTAGTATATATTCCAAAAGTTTTCTAATATGATTATGAACGACATGCGGACTACCGAATAAGGTCTTGGAAGGTACAATGGACTTTCCAGCTGTAATTGAATATCTTCATCCTCGAACTGTTTTATACGTTCAATTGTTTTTTTTGCACCTACCGTAAAGGCTGGCGTAAGCCTCAGGTATATCACTCTTTTATACTTTCGGTTATTTTTCCTTGTTCTCTTTCCCTTAGCACCGAATATACATGGTTGTATATATTCCTGCAAGTATTAGTGGTGGTGTCATTGTTTAATTTTATTATTTATTTTAATACTTTCATGTCGTATGGGCTTTATTGATACTAATTTTATTAATTTTGTTTCGACGTATTAATTTGCTGATGGATTAACTACTAATTACATATTTAACATGAACCCTGTCTGCTTAATTTTCTTTTTTTATTTAGTTACCTCTTGATTTTAAGTTATATCCGTATATATTTATTTATTCTAATGATAAACCCAGACAGCCAATATACGTACATTGTTTATGTACTTATTTAAATATTTATAATATTTATCAAATTAATTTATACTAGGTGACATTTATACCGCATGTTACGGTGAACTAATTATAAAAGTAACATTGCTTTTATGGGAGTATGGTTATATGCTGTAATAGGTTATAGTGCAGTATTGCAGCATAAATTATGATATATATGGCACTTTTACTATGTCTAGTAAAGTACTAAGCGCAGCGGCATTATTGACATTGGAAACCACTTCCTTCAAAGTAATATACGCACGGGAAGTGGTATATTCCCCATAGTGAGGCATAATAGGAGATACTTTTCTTAGTCCGCACGGATGCAACTCGAGTCTCATATTAGCCAACACAATCTGTGTATGCGTAACAGCATTTTCTTCTTTACCCTAAAGAATAGGCTACGATCTGTAGGTTTGCTGAAAGAGTGGCCGAACAGACGGACCATAACCATAAAATCCGACAATGCAATTAAGGGAAGCAAACCACCTAATGGAAAGAAGTTAGCGGCGCGGGTCTGAAGACGAGTATCGGGATATCAAAGTGTTATATATGGCATACAGAGTACGAAGAACAGGACGTGTCTTAAACTTAGAAATTTTTTCAACAGTGATGCGTCGGGCCCCCTACAACCACTCCCTGAACAAACTTAGACGGGTAGTCTTCGGTTACGAGTCGAGGCGGAGCTCTTGAACTCTATTTCGGCCGGATGAAATCGAGGAGGAAGGACGGCCCATTTGTTACGAAGTTCAGGCGGCCTCTGTCGAAGAGGAACATATCACATAACCAGAGTGTTTCACCGCCATTCAGCGTTTAAAAGGCAGAACAATGGCTACAGAAACCGAAAAGCGGTCCCCCGGTTTTATAAGCTAGGTACTAAATGAGGCTGATAACGATGAGTTCGACAGAATAATATTAGGTGGCCTTTGGCGGCACCTGACTGGAGCAAGTTCCAATCTCAATGGTGGCCAATATGTTTCCCGGATGGCGTTAGTGCTCTGCCTGGGGGAGTTATAGGTAACACCTTCAAATTAAACACACCCTGTCTTATGTACGGGCTTTCATCGGAGGTAGTCTCCGAAACAGCAAGATGATATACGCTGGCAAATGTGGGAACAACCACCTACGCAGTGTAAATAGAGCTGTTCCACTGTAGTTGGTTCTATAAACAACACTGCAGGATCTCGGGTTCGATACGGTATTACGCGCGATGCGCTTTGTAGGCGTAAATGTCCTCTGTTCCGCAGACGACAAATTCGTCTTCGTACGAAGGGACTCCTGGATGGGATCTACCGCATTGACGGAACATGGAATAGCGTCTATATTGGATGAGATCGAGATGTTCCACAGATTGCCCCGAAGAAAACCGAAGCAATGTGGTACAATCTCCGTAGGATTCGTGCACTCAGGCTTCCGCCGATCATGCTGTTGGTCATTGGATACCTTCCGATCGGTGTGTGCTCGGAAATTAAGTACCCGTGGCTTAAACCTGATATGCAATTGAAGTGTGAGCGACACGTTAGTCCCTCCTGCCATTGTTACCGCGGTTACCGAAATGGCGAGGCCCCTTCCAAATGTCGTGACTCTAAACCTGGTGGCATCAAAACAACATAGGCCGAACGCCGAGCAGACCTGCGCGAATGAGGTCTCTACCTGTTAACGGCAGTGAACCGAAGCGTCCAAAAGAGGACGAGGCCCTAACTGATCGCGTTACACAGTGAAAAATTCTAGGTGTCACCGGCGGAGGTAGGTGCGAACTCTTGGATGAGCCCCAGTTCAATTTACGACTGTGTGGGGGTGGGACGCTCCTCGTTGAGTTCACATACCGTGCGACACAGTTCTTCACCGGACATGGGTGCTTCCATGCTTATTTGCATGCTATTGTGCCGAATAGGGAAGGAATAAACCAAACCGTGTCATCACTATGGATAGCGTAGGAGCGGAAACTTCGCTTCAGAGCACCTCACCACAGATATTCCAGAGGCCGTTGTTCCTTCACGCTCTTCCTTAGAGAGCATAATGTCCTAGATGGAGCCTGCGAAACGGGCGAGTGAGTGACCGGAAGCATCCTCTTGCCATCTTCACTTCAACAACGAGGCTGCGGCGGTTAACACGAGCGGTGCCCGGTGGGACTACTAAAAATTCTTTCGGCCACTGCACTGGCCAACAGATCGGCAATATAGTCGGCGACAACTACAAACAATAGGTAGGTGCACTCCCAAGGGTCGTATTTTGAAACAGATAATATTAATTTGTAATTTTATTCAGTACACGATTTTTTTAAATTAGTCTGATTACCTTCCAGGTATAACATTTATACATATATATGTGAATAACTTCTCTAAGTGTAAGAGAACAGTGACTATTCCAGGGGCATTACCGAAGAAGGTTCATTGTACTTCCCCACACACGCGTTTTCGTGTTTCTTTCTCTGAGAAATGAAGAACCCGCATGAAGAAACGCACTCCAGTGATCCCTCATACATTGTCACCTGACGGGAATGAGGAAGGTCACTTACGGGCATCGCCATGAAATAATGATTTAGTCCCCGCGAGTTATGACACACCAAAGTTTGTTCATCATTTATCATGACCAACGATAGATACTGATGCACAGCCGGGTAGATTGTTGTGTCGTGGTGAATCCCCAGCATCTCCCCATAGCAAAGACATAATTTCCCGACAATATAACAAGAGACCTCATCCACTCACACGAAGAGCTTCGGGAAGACTGGTCTACTGTCACGGCATACCAACATAGCACCCAGAAAGTACTGGAATAACGATTTGGAAAATGATAGAAGACGGCTGTATACCTCGGCGATGTGCCGATTCTCCAATGTACTTCGTAGCGTAAAATTTAAGGAATTTTTAAGTCTGCTGCCGGTTAGGCTGATAGCTACCACAGCATGCACGCTGCAGCTCGTGTTTCAAATTATGTTTTGTATACATGGTGCAGTCTAATACATCTGATTCGTGTTTCAGGAGTACTAAGTGCTTGAAATTAAAGATAAGGACTGGTTTATTATCATTATGTACGCCGTAATAAATATGGAAAAGGTCTTGTCTGCTTGGTGCATATCAAAACGTACGACATTCGGTATTTCTATGAGTACCAACATTGGTCTCATTAGGCGGCACGGGTGCTATGCAAATGGAATACACTCACCCGTAGGAACATCTCGTTTATATCTTTTTCTGTTTTCCAGCAATGACTAGTATTTCCACTGCTTATTCCAGAGGCTCTCCTTGCCCCGAATGTTCAACGCTTTTCCTTACACCGTGGGAAAGTTTTCGGCTCGGAAATCCTGGGTTTGCCACTCTCGCATTATATTCAGCTTGGCTCATGGTTATGCTATTACCTCCGCCCGAGCCAAGTGAACGATGGCGGCGGAGGTAATCGGACGCGAGTGTAAGTGCGCGAGTGCGGCATAGTAACCGACCAGTGGAACTTAGAATAAGATTAATGGGCTTGCTGCGTCGGGTCCGGTGCACGACCCTTAAGGTGCATCATATGCCAGCTGTTGTTAGCATACAGAGCAGGACACCACCGACGGTGTCACGGAGGTCGGCCTCCGTCGCGATGTGCACAAACTCATGTGCGTGATGGAGACTGCGAACGATTATGGTCTACTTGGCAAATGTCTCGCGGTCTCCCCTGCTCGGTAGAGTCATAGGGATGGCATCGGGGTGGTTTTAGTCGGTAAGAGCCCGACACTATCGCCGGCCCCTCCCCTCAGGGACCGGGGATGTCTGTTGGCAGTTTTCCACCTCGTCAAAAAAAAAATGGTTATGCTATTACCAGGTCCCGAATATAGCCTTTGAAATTAGCTAAACAATGAAACATAGTGAACAAAAGAGCGCCTTAGAATGTTCAATACACAATATATAAAATGCAATATAAAAAGATTTTCGTTGTCCTATTTTTCTGATAAAAATAAAATCAAACATAAAGGAATTCGGATCACCTTTACTTGCATCAAATGACTAAAAATCGTGAATTCTTGCAAGTATATAAAATATGGGTACATATATCGGAAGAATGGAAAGGAAGGGCCAGCGTTTGGTGGGCAGTGTTAAAATCATCATGATGTATGGGTGTCACTCTGAGAGATTGATATATTGAGCAGCGTTTCGCGCTGGCCGAATTAGGTTAGAATCTGTTTGTGACTGTTGGACATTACGAAACCATTTATTAAATTCAATTGATAATTATGCGTGTTAGATCACTTGATGGAGTGTGTTTGCTGGCATTGTATCCATAATTACTGGACAATGTAAAACACCGTGCTATATTTTTTAGTCATTACGTTTTTACATTTTATTGAATGTTTGAAACAAAGATGAAATATCTAGATGTTAAGAGGCGTATTACAATGAAAATTGGAGCATAGATAAACTTAGAGTATAAAATCATTGAAGCAAGGAGCATAAAAATTGGTTGTTAGTAAATCTAGTCGGTATAATCAGATGTTGAAGGTATCTATTGTTCAAGCGAACATGTACTTGGACCTACCAAATTCTGACCACGCTTTGGACCCAGTCGATGTGCCTTTCTCCTTAAAAAAAAATGTTTGACTTCCCGTTATCTACTTTCTTACGTTTCTCATACATAGCCATGTTTATTTGGATCTCGCATCTTCGTTGTACAGAATCCCATAGTTGGTTACAGCTTGCTGAGGACAATTTATATAATGGCACATGACGATCGCAGTAGTTGCAGCTTCTCAAGATTTCTGAGACCTTTAAACATTGTGTGGTCGGTACGTAATATACAAAGTGAAAAAAAAGAAAAAGCGTCTCAGGAAAAACTACATCCTGAGATTGTAACTATTTGCATGAGTTCTGGAGTAATATTTACGGTCAGATACATGACACCAAACTGGAATGAAATGATAAGTTTTCCAGTGTTTCACCAAGAAATGTGCCTTTTTCTAAAGGGGAGTAAAATGTGGAATAAGGTCTGACGCTGAAACTATTACAATTTGATTTTTTTTAAATAACTAAAACAATAGCAAAATAAAGTTCTTGGAAGGTAGTTTGCCCTTGTATGAAAAAACTAAAAGAATTGTTACTAGTAACTTCCAGAAGCTCCTAAATTTCATGTTATTGACATTTACTGAACTCAGTTCAATCAAAGAGAATACAAATTCCTACTATTCTGTCCCTTGTGACCAGCTGCAAAATTTCACAATGTATTTTTACGTTGATCTGCCCCCTTGAACTTTACACAATGTACACATCGTGCACATCGAGGCCCAATTGCGTTTCCATCGCTGACATTAAAGTCTGTAATGTTGTGATTTGTTCAGACCGTGAATTTTGTAAATTGTTCACACGGATTCTTTATGTCGGGAAGAACGTAAACATCCGAACATGCTTCCGGAGGGGGCACTGATTATTTTCCATATGATTACCTTTCCGAATGCCCCTGACGCGGTAAAGGTTCACGTTGTTTACGTAAACTACACACATGACGGTTAACATACAAAAGTGAGTAATGAAAAGTTATTGGTGTCCCGACAGGTGGGAATGTAGTAACTGCGGTTAATAGTGATACAGAAATGTAAGTATGGAACGGCTTAAAAATTATTGAAAACATATTTCGTTAAATACTGCAGCCTTTCCTTCCACGCAAATCAATTATAAATATGTTATATTCGTAGACCGTTTAAGTGTGACATTTTATGCCTTGTAAGGAATACTGTATGTGAAAATCCTCAATGCATTTCTCGGCTTTTGGAGCTAATGAGAAAGCGTGCAAAATTGGTGAAAATCAGCGTATTTTTATACGCCAAACACTGTCGCTCGCATACTAACTTGTATCAATATCGTTCTACATTAATTTAAGCGTCGTACGGTTGAGTTACTAGCTACCATACATTTTTTATTATTTTTTGTTTTTGTTGACTTGGTGGAAATCTGCCAACAGACATCACCGGTCGCCCAGGGGAGGGGCCGGCAATAGTGTCGGATTCTTACCGACTAAAACCTCATCGATGCCATCCGTGCGACTCTACTGAGCAAGGGGAAACCACGAGACACTTACCAACAAGGCCATAATCATTCGCAGTCTCCATCGCACACGCAACCCGCGCTCATCTCTTCGAAGGATGCGAGGCGACCTCCGAGACACCGTTCATGGTGTACAACCTTCATGTATTAATCGAAACCACAGTTAATGATATATAATTGTCGTTTCACGCTCGCTGATGCACCTTAAGCATGGAGCGACCCCTCTCTCCACCATGAACTGGACTCGACGCAGCGAGCCCCTAACATATTCTATCCGCGCGTGCACTTACGCGTACTCCCGTTTACCTTCCGCCGCCATCGTACACTTGGCACGGGCAGAGGTGCGATGGGAAGGAGGGAGGAGCACGACGCGCACCTCTCCTTCCCCCGTCAGCACGTCTTACACGTTGTGAGTCTGGGTCTTGTTCCCACGTACGCTCAGCAGCTTGCTTCAGGAACATGATGTCCTCACAGAAGGAAGCGAACGATTTCCACGACCTCTCGCTCCCAAGTATCTCCGGAAAGATACCCGTAAGCGAGAGATCGTGCCCTATAGTCTGTCGAAGAACACGGCGCTCTGCCGCAAAAGCCAGGCACTCTTCTAATGTGTGCTGCGCCGTGTTCTTTCCATCCCCGCAGTGATGACACTGTTCGCTCGGTTCCCTCTCAATTCGACACAGGTACTCACCGAAACAGCCGTGTCCGGTGAGAACCTGCGTGGTGTGAAAAGTGAGTGTAATCGGGCCTCCAGTTCTCCCGACCCACCGCTGCAGGTGCGGGAGGAGCGCGCCGGGATGACGCCGACCAGTCGCGTTGGGCAAATCACTTAGCCGATTGACCAGTGGTTCGCCATTTTCCGAGTAACATTCGGATCGGGTGTACCCTTTTGGAATTCTTCGCGATGGGTATATGCATTCGCGAGTTCCAACGCAAGGAGATCAGCGGAGATGATGCCCGCGAGGGTTCTTGCCGCCTCGAGGAAAATGTTGACGGGCTCCCGACACAGGTCCACGAAGGTTTGGCAGAAGTCTTCCGAGACTAGCTGTCGCTCTCTCTATTTTCGGTACGATCGCGCGACAGTGATCCTCAAACCTCCACCGAGAATCAAGTGTGAGACCCAAATATTTAAGACCTGAGCCCACCTCCATCTCGGCCGAGTTGCCGACGGTCAGTGCGAGCTGCCATACGTTGCTGACCCCCTCATAACACTTCCCCCCGACTGGGACGAGCGTGTCGTCTGCATAGCAAACAACACTTATTCCTTCGAGGCGCGTTTCGCGTAAAACGGTGATAAATCCTAAGTCCCATAGTATCGGTCCGAGTACCGATCCCTGTGGCACACCGCGCGTAACACTATGCAGGTGGGCGACACCGTTCCTGCGCAAACCGCCATCTTCCTGTCTGGAAGATAGTCCCGGATGACAGCTTGAAGATATTCCGGGACGCCATGAAATTGTAGTGCGTCCCGTATTACGCCCCCAAGGAAGAGTGTTGAAAGCGTTGACGATGTCGACGCTTACCACAATCACCACTCCTCCCCACAGTTAGCCTAACCGCGAATTCGTATACGCGTTTTATGTCATCGATCGTGGACCGTCCGCGTCGAAAGCCATATTAACCGTCATCGACATCGGGACCAACTTGAGACAGGTGCGGTTGGAGTCGCTCAGCCAGAACGGACTCAAACACCTTAGATGCCTTTTTAAGAGGCATGTGGGACGGTATGCGGATGGGGAGTCCGCAGGCCGGCCCGATTTGGGGAGTAGCACGAGATTCGCGACTTTCCGACACGCGGGGAAAACTCCCACGCTTAAGCAGGTATTAAAGATAAGTGTGAGTCTGATTCTCACGTGTTCAAGCGCGACAGCGAGCGCTTTGCCCGATACACCGTCTGGCCCCGGGGCCACTCTTCGCGACTTAAGTCTATGTGTGATGGCTATCTGTTCCTCGGGACTGATACAAAATTCCTCCGACCACACATTGAAGCTCCCAGCGAATGGGCGCCCCACCTCTTTCCCATCGGGCGGAAAGAGGTGTCCAATGACTTGCTCCAAGAATTGCGGTTCCAGTCTTGAAGAGACCGGAGGGCCGCCCTGCCGCATTCTTTGGAGCACCACTTTATACGGGTCGTCCCCGCGGATCCTCGTCGATTCCCGCCAGTTTGGCCCACGCTTTTTTCTTTTTCCGAAAGATAGCCTTACGAATCTCCCGGCGGACTCTTCTACATCGCAGGTACAGTTCCTGTATCTGTTCTTCCGGCCAGCGCCGCCTCTTCCCGCGATTGGTGAGCCTGCGGCGTGCTCGCGCACAAGCTTCCCGGAGCTTCGCGATGTTAGAGGTGAACCAATATGTCGCCTTTCGGTGTCGACTTTCGCCCGTTCTTGGCATATCTGCATTGCAGATCCTCGTCATGGATTTGCAAAACTCTGAGGCCATAGTGTCCGGATGATGCTCCTCTTGGTCTGGGGATCCGTCACCCCATTCCTCGACAATGGCAGCTGCTTGGATGCAGTCTGTGTTCATCTTCCGTAAGGCCCATCTTGGTCCGACATTTGTTCTTTCTTGAAGTGCCCTGGGACGACTGTTTTGCCCCCCCCCCCGTCGAAAGCAGGATATCGATATAGAGGTGGTCTGACAGGGTTTTATCACCTGCCACTGTCCACCTCCTCACGCATCCTGCTGCACCCGATGAAGCCCATGATAAATCAAGCGCCGACTCCTCATTCCACCGGATATAGGTACTGTCTGTACCAGAGTTGAGCAGGCGAAAGTCATATTCCGCCGTCCAGCGCTCCAGTGCGTTACCTTTCGGGCAGGTTCTGCTACGTCCCCAAGTGGTCGATTTCGCGTTGAAATCGCTCAGTACGAAAACGGACGCGCAAGCTCCCGGCAGCTCAAATTGAGCTGTGGGTCGTTAGGGGGAGAAATTGCACCCGACGACGGTGAATCTCCCCCATCTCGTAATAACATATTCCGCACCGCGTTCTACTAGTGAGCACGGTAGGGAATTTTGCTCGGAACAGTGCGCGATCGCCACCGTCCCGCGTTCTGAACCAATCCATCCAGAGGGGATAGCGTATGGCTCCGATACGACGGCCAGCTCAGCTTTCCGCTTCCTCATGCTCTGATCCAAAAGGGATTGAGCCACGCTGAATTGGTTAAGGTTGGCCTGGAGGATGTGGGCCATTATTCAAATCTTTTTGTTCCTTCCTCCAGGTCACCCATCTATATATCCAGAACCGATTCTGAATTCCGAAGGAGCAGTCGTCGGTTGACTTACCGAGGTGCTCGGGGCCTCTGAAACGACCGTTTCCGGCTGTTCTGTTGGAGCCGGATCCTATGGTTTGTCTATTTGCAGAGGAGTGCCCGCTTTCTTTGACTTCGCGCCTATTTTGGTGGCAGTCAGCGCACAAGCTCTGCCTCCGAACTTATGCACCGAAAGTCCACCCGCATCACTGTATACCATGTACTTGGGGCTTTGGTTGCAGGTTTTTGACAAATGGCCGGGGCTACCGCAGTTGTAACACCGACCCGACCTATGTATGGGACTGGTACATGTATCGCCGATATGACCAGCCTCCAGATATTTGTAACAAAAAAGCGACCACCTTACCAAAGGATCAACTTTGGCCTGCGCCCACGCCAATGCCACCGATCCCTAAATTGCTACTTTCCTAGCCGCAAAAGCAGGGCCTTTAACCCAAACTGTTCCTAATCTGAGTGGCAGTCTGTGGATTTCGCCGATTCTTCACCACGGCGGGTGCGCCGGTGGTATCACAGCCTCACGCTTCGCAGTCCCACGCTTCGCTGGTCTGCCGAGGACCCCTGTGAACGTAGGCGCTCGGCACTCCGTCGCAACAGTCAGGAAAATAACCCAATATCCTTAAAGGTGGTGCCGGTCGGCCCAGCGGCTACGCCTAACCCTCCGGCGGAAGTCGTCTCTTTCGCCCGCTCTTCCGCGGGAACCGCAGTCACCAACCGCTTCGTTGCCGACTTGGCGGGAGTCTTCTTCCCGAAGTCTTCGGCCGGCTGCCTGGCTCCCCTCTTCTTGGGAGACGGACGCACCTCCCGTGTTGGCGAGGGCTTGCGCGCCTTCGCTGCTCCAAGTTCGCGGCGAAGGGCTTTGCCCAATTCCGCAAAACTTTCCCACGTGACGGCGAGTATTTTGTGACGCAAGTCCGTTACCATACTCGCCAGCGACGCAGCATCCCCCGCTGTGAACGTGGAACCGCTGTCCGTTGGTGGAGCGGGCCTGCTCTCCGTCGACGGAACTATCAGTTTATTCGCGGTTTGAGCTCTTAAAAGGGCTATCTCCTCTCGGAGACAGCGCAGCTCCGATTGGGCACTCTGCAGCTCATCCTGGAGCTGCTGCTCCCGTTTACCGGCTGTGGCGCGAACGGTCACCATCCGATGCGTTGCCACCAGCGTGTTGGCTGCCATCCGCAGGTCTCGCACGCTTGTTCCTTTGAGATGGGAGGCCGCGGTGGCAATTCGGAAGATAATCTCCGCCTGCCCCACAACTCTCTCCTCCTCCCGCAACGGTGCGGGTGGCCTTAGTGGGGGTCCTTAGCACCCCCCACGGAAGAATACATCTCCCGCATTGGAGCGTGGCGCCTCCACGGCCCCAGCTGGTACACCAGTTTTACCGAGCCTGCAGGGGTGACCACTGGTAGAGGATTTACATGTAATTGCCGATCCTTACCATCCCACCTCGAAGGTCCCACCAGAGACTGTGCGTCTGGGATTCCACGGGGGGTATGTCCGCCCATGGCATAGCCATTGGATTCAGCGCTCGTTAGGAGCTGCAATCGTGATAGCCTGGTAAGCCCTATCGCACGGGTTAGAGCTTTCGGGCTCTGCCGTTTTAAAAGGGCATCGTACAGTTCCGGAACTGTCCTGGATAGACAGTAGAGGGAGGAAAGCCCTCGCCTCCACCAGTAGAAGAAGGGGTCTGCAACCCGGACGAACTGGTAGCAAGACACTTAGTACTTAGATGCTTCGATCTTGCGCGCTTATTGGGCGTATTCCAATGCCTCGCCCATGGGGGCCCTCTTGATAGGTCGCAAGACAGGTGCAAGAGGTTAAACTACCCAGACGTAACTCTCTCCCCCACCTGAGCCTGCGGGAGAGCCTTGAGGTCACGCTCCATGTCCTCAATGGTCGGCAGGGCCTTCGCACTGCGTTATGTGGTTCGGCCGACCAGGCTTGTACGCTTGCTGCACTCTCCCTCATTGCTGTTCATTGAGGTCCGCTGGTCCTTTGCCGGACGTCCTCGTTGTATCGAGGCATCGGACATCCGTGCAGAATCTCCTGATTCTGCGGGCCGTCTGCATCCTTTTGTTATGGGCCGGGATGTTTGCCTGGGCACGACAAAAACCTCATCCTCGTCCTCCTCGGTAGTTGGTGGCTCCTTCTGGCCGGTTTCCTCGCTGCCTTCCTGGCTGGCTTCGCTCGGGTCTTCCTGACGGGTTGTTCTCCGCTGAAGTCTCGCCACAATTTTCCTCAGACGAGATGCTCCCGTCTGAGAAGTTCGAACCCTGTCCGCGCTCCATGGCGTCGAGGGTTCTACCAACAATTTTTTTTTCTCCGCCCGTTTCAGGGATTTCAATAATAAACACTGAAGACAGTATTTAACTTGAAATTCACTAAAAAATTTTTATATCACAATTATACGCGCACTTCAACAGTAATAGTACGAGTCTCCACCTCACAACTCCAGAGAAGCAGTGAGCAGTGATGAAAAACCCCGCGTTCTTCTGATTTGAGGTTATGTTGAGCTTCGGTTCAGTATTTCACTAATAATTATTGAATGAAACCTGTAACAATGTTCCCTCCAATCACTCTCAACGTCGCGAACACAGTGAAGCACTTCGCATTCACGTCACACATGCACATCGACCAAAAACACGATCTTTTCGTGAATCGATACCACGACGATTTCGATTTAATCGTTACCAAAGCAACCACTCACTAGCTACTATACATGCAACAATACAAAACTGATATATTCGCGCCTGACATACGTGCTAAACGTAACATCAGACACTCAGATGTCCATTGCATGGAAGAGAAAGTTACACGGTGGGTATTGTAGTTTGTGCAAACGCCGCTTTGATTTCCATTTGTCACAGTAATAATAGGTGTACAACTTTGCTCCCGCCGTTTTTTGCATTGGACGAAAGGGAAAAAGCGGCGGGAGCAAAGTTGTGTACCTATTACATTACTGAAAAATGCTCATATATGCCAAAAAATCAAATTGCTATTGTTAAGAATAATCCAGTAACATAACATAATATTTCTGCTTTTGTATTTTACAAATTTCAACTTTCTATGACTTACAGATTATAATTACGTAACAATTGTCTTAATGTGTCATCAATTCTATACAAAGAACACATAATCACTGTTGGTATCATTAAAAACCAATTTTAATCCGGGGTTGTGGTAGATATATATTAACACATTAAAGGCGGGCGATAGAGCAGACGATATTTTCATAAAAAATTTTAGTAGTAGTATAAAAATATTGCATTTAGACTTAAAAAAGTTTATTCAAACTCTTAAAACTATAAGAAATATTAAAAAAGAACTAGACACTAATTACAAAAAATGTTTTAAAGTACATATTTATGGGTATTGTATTTTTTATGAGTGTGATAATTTGATTTCCATTTGTCATTGTAAAACTCGCATTTGAAGTAAGTCAACTTTCTTTCTTTATGTGCCGCACAAACTACGCAGTTTCGTTGCGCATATAGCTTTTTGCCTTTATTTTCTATCCAAATTAATTTGTGCTTTTTGATGTCTAGCGAAAGACGTCCAGGCGGATCAATTTTATATCGTGGAGTCCGTGGTGCCGGATTCGATGTACCAGGTTGTGGCTTTTCAATGTCCATCAATTCCAGATCTTCGGTTTTTTTGTTAGTTATAAGACAGCGTGATAATTCTAACAAATATTTTTTATATGGCAAACTACTATTATTATGCATGTTATAGAATAACAAATAATTCTTGGTCCACTTTCTTGTTTTTCGCAATATTGAGTAACACTGGTCTGCCCTATCAACACCTTTCATAGTTGTTATATTTCATTTTGGTTTAATTATTTTTGTTTTTGTATCTTTTAGCTTTCAAATTTCAACTCTCTCTATGACTCAAATTTGTAATAACACGTCTCCTTTTTATAATTCCGCGTTGCAACTTATTATTTTTTAAATTGTCGGTTTACGTATTGTTCCTACACTGTTATAATAATTATCCATAAACACGTGATAATATTTGTCTTTATAAGGAGTAAGAATAATTGTTTCCAAAGAATTTTCATATTACATAATCACTGTTAGTATCATTAAAAAACCAATCTTTTAATGCTTTCGTGCAGTGTTCTTGGTAGTATATATATTAATAACTGTCATAAACGTCAGGTATGAAATTTGTTGACACCATCTCCAATCTCTTTAAATCTATCACCATGTTCTGATATATTTACTCGAATCCTTGTTTTTCGTAATAACTTATTAACACGTTGACTGCCGTGCATATTTTCTTCTTTTTAATATTTTTAGAACGGCGATGCTCATGAAATATCTACAGCGATTTGTTCTGAATTATGCAAAACGTAAATAATGTCGACAAGTCCATTGATTGGTCATTTTCACTTTCATCATCGCTAATCGGTAGTAGAAAAACTCGGGTCCTTCTCACAGGTCGTATAGAACTATCACTATCATTATTATCACTATTCTCAACAATAAATCATCTGCATATATATCTTTATTTTATAAAATAATTATTCAAAATTTACTATAAGTAGAATTTGAACAACCCATTGCAAAACATACTAAATTTTAACATCGCGATCTTCAATCGTAAAATCTCTTGCGTCGAGATAAATCGGTCACCGCTTTAATGTGTTAATAATGCTCTACGTCAGCTATGAAATTTGTTGACAATAATCTTACATCACCATGTTCTGATATATTTACTCGAATCCTTGTTTTTCGTAATAACTTATTAATGTAACTATGCCCTACTTTAACTAAATAAGATTTACGAAAAGTTAATACAAGAAATTTTTGTCGCATAGAGATGCAATTTCCAAGTTTGGCAAATCCACTTCTTTGGAATTCATTCAGGTTCCAAATTCTTCTTTAGGTCAATTAATTTTTCTTGCAACAAGAAGTCAATATCGGCTCTATCGCTTTCAAAAAATATTACAGGCCCGTCGCCAAAATCCGGACAAAATTCAGTTTAATTTTCCCGTCGTTCTTTACCACTTAGAGATGTCGCTATTAGCAACCAAATAATTTGGAGCATGTAATAAACATTCATAACCTCCAAACTGTAACTATGTTAAACCAAAGTGCAGAGTATAATCGAAGAGCCGCGATTATCGAAAGTATTCGCGCTGGGCGTTCAGCGACAGAAATGATTAGATTGTTCGGATAGCCAAGATCGACTGTGTATGATGTCGCGAGATATAACGAGTCTGAGAAGTCCAGCGAAGGTTTTGCAACACAGGCCAGGAAAATTCACTCGAAGGAGCGCGTTATTAGGACGCCCGAAATCTTTCAATGGGCTCAGGAGCTCATTTTTGAGGATCCAGGGCAGTCGATCCAAAAATTGTTGTCGATTGTCGGTGTAAGCGAAAAAACTATGCGTCGAATTGTCGAGGAGGACCTCCGCTACAAGTCTTATGCGATAAAAGTGAGACAGATGCTTTCCGAAGCTGCCAGGACAAAGCGAGTTGAACGCTGTAACCTGCTTTTCTGCCTCCCAACATCCCAGATTTAAACCCTTTCGACTATTATGTATGCAGCGTGATTGAAAGGATCACCAACAAGTCCAGACATCCTAATGTCTCATCATTAAGAGCCGCTATTGAAGCGGCATTCGCCGATAAGAACCGAGGCTCGTTAAAACGGGCCTGCGACAGATTCAGACCGAGAATGAAGGCGGTCATTCAAGCAGAGGGGGGTTATATTGAATGAATGTTTTCTTTATGACCCAACAAACAATACAGTAAAAAAAAATTTTTTTACTTTTCTATTATTGCAATGAAAATTATGTTTCAAAAAATGTTTTATTTGTCCGGATTTTGACGACGCACCCTATATAATTCAAAGCGGGATATTTACAACGTCTGGATTCTTATAACGAATATTAATACCCCCTTTTAATTGTTTATTTTTTAAGTTATCCGTATATCATGGGATGTTAATGGCTATTATATTATATATTTTCACAACAGATAGTTATATTAACACTTAAAAATGATCGAAGATAATTTCGACGTAAAGTACATATAAACAACTCAAGTTTATTGCGAAATTCCAGCACAACTAGGCGACTTTAAAGTAGATTCAAATTCTTTGGTCGTCATCTTATTTTAACATTATTAACTTAAGCATATACGTTTCTTTATTTATTGTTACTGTTTTAATGTATACATGTAAAAGGGAATAAAGATTTTCTTGCAAATCTTTGGCAATTAAACTTTGCTTGTGCCGAACACAATTTGCTGTCAAAATATCAGCAAATCTTTTTAAAAAAGAACCTGAAAACCACAATGCTTTCTCACCATTCCTTGTGCACCGTCCCAAGATACAGTGGTAATATTAGCAGCTATGGGAACTTTTCTTTTTCATCGTAAAACGTTCACCCATTGTGTACATTTTGAACGGATGCGCCAAAAAATATTCCCCTCTCATTTCCTCTATTCTGGGTCTACAATATGGATGAAGTACCACAGAAGTACGATTTCAATCAAATGTGAATTTATTCAGCTGTACAGAAAATGTACCCATATGTAACAAACCAAACTAATCCTTCGTAACGAATCCTTCCATCTGGGCTATATCCGCATCCGCTAACAATGCATCCAAACCTGTAACCCGATACCCTGAGAAATTAACATTACTAAATACATTGATACCGGTCTCACAAATTCATTCTCTAATCATCAGCGACGACGATCGGGCACGTTCCTCACATGTTTTATTACCGAGTACCTCATCCCGTCCTAAAGCCTCTCTTAATTTCCAGTACACGATTTGTCCCCAGGTAAATGCAGCGAAAAAAGGAATTTCGTACTTTCCGCAATGAGTGGGGTACAGTCACTTCCAATTGTGATTCAATACTCATATCGAGAAACTAACCTGATGCACCGAGCTTTCTCTTTTCCCACCAACTGCCCACAAAATCCATGTTTTGCCCGCTTCAAGGCCAATAAGAATCACTCTGCAAATAAAACTAGGAAACCGACATCTCACAAGACTCACACTCGGTATTGCACACAATACTCCCACATCACAGTATAATATAATGGCCGTCAACGTTTTTTATATTTTTTTGAGATAATATATTTCTCTTAACATAATGATTCGTTTTTCAATTCACACCCATCGACAACAAAATATTTCTCACCACCATAAAAAGTGGTAAGAAAATGCACACGGTTCAGGTGGCATAACGCAACCGAGTCTTACAAATTTCGTTGAGTCGACGTCCAAACGCGATTCTCATTTGGAGCGGTGCGCGTAATATCGTCTATAATTCACTTCTCAATAATGTTTTATTATCTCCTGATATGTATCAAAACTGATTGTATACAAAACTGTGTTTGGTTGAAGAAAATACTGCAAGTAACTTGTTACTGAAGTAGAAAGTATATGCTTTCCTATGTGAAGCTAACAAAAACAATCCAGAAAGATCTATGTTAAAAGAAAATCTCGACGTTGACATTGGTCAGAGCTAAACTGGAATACTTTCGGTTTTAGTAATAAAACTTAATAACGGCACTTTGGTATTAATTATGTGCATGCCATCTAGATCATAAAACATAAATTAGTCCTGTAATCGGGTAACTTGAATGTGGCAGAGTAAACAAAGCGAAGAAAAATAATATGCGCTTTATAAATGCTGAGCTTGTGCAATATCTCAATTGGCACATGTACAATAAGGGGTTTACATACTATAGTAATTGAAGTTTTTACATATTCCAGAACAACGGAGCGTCTATTGCATATATTTAGATGTAAGAAGAATAAGTTTAGAACAGAAAAAGAGTTTTCTTTATTTGACATGAACATATGTAGGAATCGGACGTTTGACAATGAGTCACATGCTGCCGAAAGAGTAGCAAGCTGCATCGCGCGTTGAGACAAACAATTGAGGATAAATATGGAAAGAGGCGACACATACGCAGTGTGTCGCAATGTCATCGATTATATTAAACGATCAAATGAGCCCGTCGAAGGCGGGCGAAGTTCGATCACAATTATATAAAAGTATTACAAATCGTAGTATCACTAGTTGCACTACGATGTCGCCACATATTCAGAATAAAAAAGAGAGATATATAAAAAACAGAAAGACCTGTGGGGTTTATTTTTTCTTGGGAAGGGAATAGAATAACCTTATGAATAGAGTCTTGGGTGGGTTTGTAATATTCTCAAACGAGACGTTTATATAATTGTGATCGAACTTCGCCCGCCTTCGGCAGGCTCGTTTGTTCTTTTAATTGTATGCCGTCTCGTTCTCGGTATTACAAAACGTAGATGTTTAGAGTATATCAGTTGATTACTTTATTATTTTTGTGTTAGAAAGGCACCAGCTCTATATATAATGTGGACAGTGCACAACCCTATAATTTTTTTTTTGTACATATATATAATATGTAATGAGAATCTTAGAATTTATTTTAAGGAAAAAACGGTTTCAGCCAGGTGGTTCTCTTTTGTCCTTAAGGATTGGTTATAGAAAGTGGCAAAAACTTGGACTTCGGCCATCCCACATTTGATTTTATGACGTTAGTATCAACCCCTTTCCTAAATGCGGACGAAGTGGATGCGTGCTTCGTACTATACGCTGTGAAATCCTCACTTACGCCATTTTTCGTTGAGACGGTTTTTATCCATCTACTGATGGTCTGATTGTAAGCCCGCTTATCAGGTTTCTTAAGGATAATCAACAAATTAACACATTCACTTCTTAAATGTTCGGTGACACTAATGTACCTCTCTACCGTATCATGCAATGCCAAACTGCGGTTTTCTCTAAAGAAAGGCAAAAGTAGTAATGGTTGCTTTACTCCTTTCTTAGAAGTCTTGATAAGATCCTCCGTTTCAACCTCGCAATCCTCCATGTATTTCTTAATCTTACTTATTTCTATGAACGATAGTGTCTGAATTCTATAAGCTGTACCTAATGCCAACCATGTCACTAGCTTATATGTTAACTCCAATAACTTCAAAGACTCAACCCGATGTAACTTTTCCAAATAGTGTAAGACCCTTTTTGGGTTCCATGTTCTATCATACTTCGATTTAGGAAGCCGGCTTCTATACACTCCTCTAAAATACCTGTTTATCATTAAATTTGTAGATAAGTTTTCTTTGGCTATCAGCGATATTGCTACTCTCGTTGAATTTGATGAGCCGTGCGATGCTTCTGCTTCAATATTGTTGAGAGAAACTCTAGCAAATCGGTTTCTGTGAAACTGTAAGGATCAAGATTCTTCTTAGCACAAATCAGCCACCAAGCCTTGATTGGCCCTGAGTATTTCTTTAAGGTGCCCTCCGATAATAACGCCAACATGATTTCTGTCAGTGAAAGAGAGAGGTTCTTTCTTGTAAATGCCATCCTGATAATTTGCCGGCCATCAAGGATGGCTGGTAGGCCAGAGGGTGTCATCGCGTTCTGCGAGGGGAAGGTAAGAGATTCCTCGACGGGCCAAATAGTAAATGCTCTTCCACAAGAAGAGAATCAAAGATGGGGAACCAATGTTGTGATGTCCCCTATGGGATGGCTACAGTACCGCATGCCCTATCTGCAATAATTTTCTGTAAAACCCTAGGTATTAGCACACATGCAGGAAAATCGTGAAAGGATTTTCGCCTCCAATTAATTGTACAAACGTTTACAAAGGAGCTGTCAGGATCTTTAAACCTTAATATCAAAAGATACCACATTTTGCGTTGGCTTCAGACGCGAACAATTCTATTTCAAGAACTCCCAGTTTTCTGATTATGCACTGGTAAGCCTATCCAACTAATTCCCATTCTGTGTCGATGTTGTCCAACCTCGATTGAGCGCCCGCTTCCACGTTCTCATTTGATGAGATGTACGACGCATGGGTCTAAGTAATTTTGGACTCGCACAACCGCCAGATTTTCCTAACCAGGTATTTAAGCCAAGATACTAAATTCCAACCATACGATTTACGTACGACAAACACACAGCCAGGAATTCTGAATAATTTAAATGATAGCTCCTTTCTTTTGCTGACCACAAACCGTATGCTCCATAACCTTCTACCAGGCACCCCAACATGACCGAGGGGCATCCAAATAGGTAACTTTCTGATAATGGTGTACTTTAAGCCTGTTGACTGAAAACATTATATATTGCTTCCACCATAAGCAATCTTTCCGTAGATGTTCTGACAAGTTCATATTTGCTTCGTAATTGTCGTCATCAAGGAGTAAGGATAGGAGTTATTCCCTCTCGAGTCGCTTAGTATAAGGCCAACCATATTTAATAGCGGGATATGTCGCTATTAGATTACCTATAAACTGGACTAAAACCCTTATTTTGCACCTTTGCATGCCGCTAAAGATTTCGATCATTCTTAAAACTTTTGTTCTCTTAACCTGTGGCAAATCCATGGTCATATGTTCCGAATTTACCATGAAACCCAAGAACTAAAAAGTCCTAATAGGGATTAATCTACTTTTCTTTTTATTTATAATGCAACCGCGCGATTCGAAAAGGTTTATTGTTGATTGAATATTTTCGGCTGCATGACAAATAGGTACAGCCAATACATAAGTATTCCTCTAGGTAATTCAACGGTAGGATACCCTTCTTACGTAGAAAGTTTACTACGGCTATCAAACCTTTGTGAATATCAATGGTGCTGCAGACAAACCAAACGGCAGGCGGAAAACTCCTATAATTATTCCGCTAAACGAAACCTACGAAGTTTTCTGTTCGTCTCGTGAATCGGAATCAAAAAAATTTGAGTCTGAAGGTCCACATGGGCTATATAGTCTCCTTGAAAAACCAGTTTCGATGCCCATCTAATATCTTCTAATTTGAAATACTCCATCCTAATATAATCAATCGTCTGGACAATTCGTCTGGTTTGTCCACTAAAAAGGAGGGCGAGACAATTTTGCCCTCTTCATAATAGCAAGGGTGAGTAGTACCAATATTCAATAACTTCTTGACGGCTTCCTTAAAATCGTCCAAGCTCACTAATCCTTCTGACGATTACTTCCTCACCGCTCAAATCGAGCAGGAGCGAAGTAGCTATACCGAGAGATATCATGGCTTAACCGGTAGGCTTTTGTAATTCTGCAACATAATTGTCTCTTTTTATGGCCGCTTCCGCCATAATGGCAAGCGCCTCTGGATCAAGAACTCGAGCCTCTAAGCGGCAGTTTTCTGCTCGAGGATATTCAAGCAGTAGATACTCTTTCAATTCTTTTAGTTTCCTAGTCGATCGCTGCATCGCTGCTCTATCACCACTGGTGGCAAAAGTTGACCAGTTGTCATAACTGTAAGGTCAACGATCACACTGCTGCCCAAAGTACCTCTGACCTCCTGTGTCGAGTTTTTCGCTTACCGATGACTGTGTTGCCGATTGAGCAGATATGGTTGTCGGTAAGTCACCTATCTCACTTACCGACTGAGCAGATTTTTCGATGAAGCGCTCGTTGCTTAACACTTTGCGGACCGAGCATTCTATTGCTAATCGTACCCAGTGGCCGTGTATTTTTTTGCGTCAAATATCTTTAAATTGGTGATGATTTGTTAGTAATTAACACGTTGACTGCCATGGTGGTCATCGGTGACCGGTGCAAAAGATTGTACTCAAAATGCAAAAAATTCGCAATGAATCCTATTTGCAATTTTGTAAAAGCAATTGATATTGGAACGGCACTTCAATACTTTGGCTTCTAACAACTGTGCATTACTTTCATTTTGCACGATTTAATCATACTCTGCAGTATTTTATCGCATCGCGGTTCCAACATAGCAAGAAACGCTTGGCAGTCAAAGTGTTAAACTGTCCACAAATATTTCTGTAATATTGCTAATCGTTTTGCCGCTATCCATATTTCAGAGTTTCAAATAATTCATTTGCAATACAAATTATGAAAAACTGCCGCTGACAATCATGTAGCAACGTGATATCTCGTCACCTGTCCCGAACGACAAAATATGCAAGACGATATATCTCGCCAGTGTTCTAGAATGACGAAATACGCAAGACGATATATCTCGTCAATGGTCCTGAACGACGAAATAGCAATGACGAGATATCTCGTCATCCGTCCGCAATGTGTTAAACAGGCCGAGCAAATTAGGTTATGCCTATACCACTAGTGCAAGTCCTATCCTAATTTAACGAACGACATGTCCCACCACTCGTGTGGGCTCATCGCCAAATGTTAAGATCTGATGTAGAATCAGTCTTTGTTGCTCACCATATCCTGATTTAATGAACGACATTTCCCACCACTGGTGTGGGCTCGTCGCGAAATGTTAAGTTCTGATGTAGCATCAACCTTTGTTACTCACCATCTCCTGATTTAATGACCGACATGTCCTACCACTCGTATGGGCTCGTCGCGAAATGTTAAGTTCTGATGTAGCATCAGCCTTTGTTGCTCACCATCTCTTGATTTAATGAACGACATGTCCCACCACTCGTGTGGGCTCGTCGCGAAATGTCAAGATCTGATGTCGGACGACAATGGCGAGAGACGCCGTGTCGGCGATGCCTCCGACCTGTTCTGCAATTACTTCTCTAATTCTTTTAATTTCTTCCAAATTTGATATCGTGCCACTTTTCCTTCCTTTTTCCTTTTCTTTTTTATGTGTTCCCATACTCAAACAATCACTTAAACTCCGTAATCACCAAAAAAGACTCTGACACAAACTCTGCGCGTGCGACGCTATCGCGCACAAAAAACGTTATGACAATAGACTGCGGGATGAGTAGAGAGGTATGGATATCCCTCTCTTTTTTACTCTGAATGTGTGGCGACATCGTAGTGCAACTAGCGATACTACGTTTTGTAATATCGAGAACGAGACATCATATAATTCGACTTAAATTGTATATCTCCCAAGTAAAACAGTTTCGTTTAGTTGGAGACGATTTTCCTACAAATTTTGGAATCTCAGCCGAAATTTGAGAGTCCCACATACATACACACAGATATATGTATATATGTGGGATTCTTCAGTGAGGATGATATGAAACGAATACACGAATTATTAACGGTACACAAAATTAAAAAGTATTTAATAAAACTAATCTAAAGAATATCGCCCATTCGCTTCGATTGGTGTACAACGTCTGTCTTTTTACAATTATCCGGTGGAAAGCTCATGTGCCAAGGAATGCAACACCTTCTCACCCCTTTATTCTCCTTCCCTTTTCAAACAAACATCCGTAGCCAAGGAGGCCTCTCAGATATAGGCGCATCACAGATATTTCGATTGATTCCTCGCATTCCGCACAATAATGTTTGCTTCAGTGCCGGACAAACTTATTTGCATGCACATGCTACATCCTTCATACATACGTATATATGCCATTATCGGTCCCAGTCCATGCATATTTTAATTTAAATGAGGCGATTTTTACCGCCAAATATGAAGTCGCCGCTGACGGGAGCACACTGTCAGCGCACCGTCAGCGCGAACAAAAGGCGCCAATTTTAAGAATTGTTTGATTCGGTATTATGCCGCTATTGTATGAACTTGCCCCTGGGAAGCTGTTGTAACCCAGGGGACAATTATTTGTTTTAAATAAACGCCTTTTATCTATACATGTCCGCACAGTGCGCGTACTGGTGCAGCTCCCAGCTTTGTATCAAGAATAATCCCTTTCAAATAGAGGCAGCATTACATGTAAATTGATTACAGTGTATTACTTAGTTATAGCGACACTTTCCATCAGTTTGAACGTAATGACATTTTTTTGATATTTGCGCGAACACTCCAAACTATTACTAATATGACGTTGCCACCTTTAGCTTCCATGTCCTTCGCAAGTCATGCATGAATTTTCCGTTGATTATAGGTATTTTTCTATTTTTTTAAACAGTATTTATGCATTGTGCACTATGGTATTACGAAGTATTTTATTGTAAACCAGGTATGTAGTTATGCAGTTATTGATCATGTGACTACATTATTTACGTAAATATAATATACGTTGTATCGGTGTCATAAAAAATTTGAATTACTTTATTTTTAGTTTGAAACCGTATCCCCTATTTTTACTGTGCTGGCGTTACAAAATAATACTATTGGGTTGGCAACTAAGTGACTGCGGTGGTTTATCGATAGATGGACTTTACACTTTCTTTTGTTTTGCTAACGTGGTCATCGCATCTAACCTATATTTTTTTCTTATTATTTGGACTTCTATCTTTAATTTAGCAAAAAAATTATATCGATTAGTGCTTTAGTTTTGTTTTTATCCCAATTTAAAAATGGAAGAACAAGACGTGCGCTTCAGACATATTTTATTGTATTACCTCCGAAAAGGCGAGAACGCATCGCAAGCACAAAAGTAGTTATGTGCCGTATATGGAAATGAAGCTTTGAAAGAAAGGCAGTGTCAAAATTGGTTTGCCAGATTTCGTTCTGGTGATTTTTCACTAAAAAATGCACAACGATCTGGCCATCCAGTTGAAGTAGATGAGATCCATATCAAGGCCATTATCGATTCAGATCGTCATACTACAACACGTGATATTGCGGAGAAGCTCAATGTATCGCATACATGCATTGAAAAAAAATGAAAAATGCTAGATTATGTCAAGAAACTCAATTTATGGATCTCTCACCAGCTTAAGGAAATTCATTTGACGCAACGCATTAACATCTGCGATTCGCTTCTGAAACGCAACGAAACTGATCCATTTCTGGAAAGCCTAATTACTGGCGACGAAAAGTGGATAGTTTATAACAATGTAAATCGGAAGAGATCGTGGGTGATGAAAGATGAACCAGCCGAAACGACATCAAAAGCAGAGATTCACCAAAAAAAGATTATGCTGTCAGTCTGGTGCGATTATAAAGGAATTTTTTACTTTGAACTTATGTCACAAAACCAAATGATCAATTCAAACGTGTACGTTCAACAATTCTCCAAACTGAGCGATGCAATTCAAGAAAAGCAGCCGGTATTGTCAAATCGTAAGGGTGTCGTTTTCCACCATGATAATGCAAAGCCCCACACGTCTTTGATCACTCGCCAAAAAGGATTGGGACTGAGTTGGGATGTTTTATCACATCCACCATATAACCCTAATCTTGCGCCTTCGGATCACCATTTGTTTCGTTCCATGCAGAACTCCTTAAATGGTAAAATTTGTAATAACGCTGATAACGTCAGATCACATTTAATTCAGTTTTTTGATAGCAAAGATCAGAAATTTTACGAACGTGGAATTTTGACACTGCCAGAACAATGGCGAAAGGTCATCGACAAAAACGGACAGTATCTAATTGAATAAAGTTATATTTTTAAACAAAAATGAAGAATTTTCCTTCTTATTTGAAATCCGCAGTCACTTAGTTGCCAACCCAATAATACTAAAGTTTCACATTATGAAAATTTTGTTTAAATACCCTCGCTCAGATTTTTTAGTACTTCCTCAAAAAATGAGTAGTAATTCCTCAGATACACTTTTGTGTTATAGTCATATTCAATGTGCTGTTATAAATGATCGTATGTTGTGCCATATCCAATCTGGCATACCTCTTACGTTTCTTGAAACATGTACCGAAACTCTTCCCAATTGCACCTTTATTAATTACCTTGTTCTCGGGAACGAGATATTTTATGAATGCCTGTTACACTCAGCGGCAATCTAAGATTCTTGAAAGATGTCAACATTTGCTATATCTTCGTAAACACGCAATGTGTTCGATATAACAGTTGCGGAAGGTAAGCCGCCGTTCGGCTACCATCCTCGCCTTTCAACTGTCCCTCATATACGAGGGCAGTCCGATAAGTACTTAGCCTACAAAAGAAAAACGAAAATTTTGGAAAATCGACGATTTATTTTTCAACATAGTCTCCTTTTAACTCGATACACTTGATCCAGCGATGCTCCAACTTCTTCAACCCGTCTGAAAAATACGTTTTCTGGAGATCTGCAAAGTAGGCCTCCGTGGCGGCGATAATCTCCTCATTCGACTCAAATTTCTGCCCAGCGAGTAAGTTTTTCAAGTTTGGGAAGAAAAAGATGTTACACGGGGCCAAATCTGGAGAATACGGTGGATGGGGCAGCCGTTCGTAGCCTAATTCAACGAATTTGGCTGTAGCTTGGGCAGAGGTGTGAGCCGGTGCGTTATCGTGGTGAAAGAGCACTTTTTTCTTTGCCAAATGGGGCCGTTTTTTCCTTAATTCGGCGTCGAATCGGCTCAACCATTCGGCATAGTACAGCCCTGTGACTGTTTTGCCCTTCTCCAGGTAGTCTATGTAGATCACACCTTGTGAATCCCAGAAAACGGTGGCCATCACCTTTCCGGCCGATAGGACAGTCTTCGCCTTCTTCGGAGCACATTCGCCGGGCGCAATTCACTGTTTCGACTGTTCCTTGGTCTCTGGTGTGTACCAGTGGATCCACGTTTTGTCGACAGTCACAAAACGATGTAGAAACTCTTTCGGATTGCGCTTAAACAGTGTCAAACACTACTCTGAAGTGGTCTCACGGATGCGCTTGTTATCCGGAGTGAGCGAATGCGGCACCCATCGAGCAGAAAGCTTTCTCATGCCGAATATTTCATGCAGGATATACCCAAATTTCATCGCTGGATCAAGTGTATCGAGTTAAAAGGAGACTATGTTGAAAAATAAATCGTCAATTTTCCAAAATTTTCGTTTTTCACCCGAGTTTAAATAATTGTTAACCCTTTCGCTACGAGCGGTGACTATAGTCACCGAACGTTTGACGCTCGCTATACACGAACGGTGACTATAGTCACCGTACGCCTGATCGCTACGCGCGAGCAGTAACCATAGTTTGGAACTCATATTGCTTATATAAATTCAGAACACGTAAAGATATGTCTGTAGCTGCTTTTCATCTTAAATTGATAAGAGAAATTTTACGGAAATACCACACAGACGATTTTAGAAAACTCACTCTCGGCGCAGCGGCTCGTTCAGCGGGAGTAGCGCGCCGGAAAATTGGTCCATAGCGAAAGGGTTAAAAAGTATTTGTTATTCTTGTAAATGTAACAATGCGACTAAGGATTTTAAGATTTGTATGATAAAACTTATGAAGAATGAATGGTAATAACTGAAAATCTATCTGCGGAAATATAAGAAAAGTCAGATTAAGTAATTTAAAAATACGAGGGCAGTCCGATAAGTACTTACCCTACAAGTGTATCGAGTTAAAAGGAGACTATGTTGAAAAATAAATCGTCAATTTTCCAAAATTTTCGTTTTTCTGTTGTAGGCTAAGTACTTATCGGACTGCCCACGTATCTTTATTGCAAGAATTGAAGAGTAAAATCAGACAAACATTCGGTCACCCATGTGGAGGTTTTCGAACGCTTAAAAATACGGTAATGTAACTTCCTTCCCCGATCGCTGTATGAGGCCCACGAAAGAATGGAGATTTCGACCCTTTATGTTTCTATTGTAAAAGAAAAGTGAATGTTGATATATCTGTAGGATACTTGAAAAAATATGAAATATTTATAAAGGTGCATAGAATACACAATACTGAGTGCAAAAGGCCTGAGAAAACATAGGTCTAAACCTCAACCGTTTCCGAGATATAATATTTTTGTATATTGGTATAATGATTGATTTACTAGTTTTCATAATCGCGTGCGATATTTACCTCGGTATTTATGAACCGTGTTTTCCCCTTCCACATTCAATTTCCAGTGTATCATTGGAAATTGTTCAATTAGCGCCAACGGCGTACAGTATTACATGCACATTTCATAAACATTCGGTACTCAATTTCTTTAATGAAGAGAATGCAAACACCCATCTTATACCATATATGGCTATGCTAATGCATTAGTTAATGCCTTAGCTGCACAAAATTTTCGCGTAGAAAAGTTTTTTAATCGGCGAATTCACTTGCATTTAGAATACAGTTTATCAGTAAACGTTTTAACTCTTTGGGGCACGGTGGGATTAAAAGTGTCCCACCTTTTTTATGTATTTCACGGCATGGTGGGACATTTTTAGTCCCACCCGAAATCTTGCAGTAGCTGCGTGTGCATAGGTTTATATTTCGTCTTATTTACGTAAAGTAGTTGGTAATATATTCCAACAATGTTACAAATGTATTCCTTGTGTTGGCAACATTCAACACACAATTACCGGTTGACCAATTCTAATAAGCGGAAGGTTTACTGCACTAACATTTTTTTCTTAGTTTCATGTAAAAAATCGCAGAAGAAAGTCAATTCTTATAAAAATTAGTTCTTTATGAGTGAGTACCGAGTTTTATAATAAAAATAAATAGTTCAACTTGTTTGCAAATGATGAAAGTATGGTGGGATTTTATTTGTCCCACCATGCAACTTGTGGAGTAACACAAAAAATGTTCGGGGGCAGCAGAGATGTAATATACAATTTTGGTGTAAATAAAATTAGCTGCACCCGTTGCTTTTACACTAAATTGTTTACTCGTTTATTAATTACAAAAAGAGGTCCAGTGTAGCCGGTCACGGATGGCCAAGTTCACTGGAGTGAAATCACAATATTAAAGTAAGAGAGACTTCCCAAAGTTGTTGTCGCTATAGACTCGTCTATACTCGCGTTTGTAGTTACAGAAAAAGAGGTCCAGTGTAGCCGGTCGCGGAATGGCCAAGTACACTGGAGTGTGTCCCGTATGGTGGTTGAATGAGAAGAGAGGTTGTTGTGAGGTTCAAAACGAAGATTCAAAGTTTGGTGATAGAATGAGTAGTGTCCCCCCTCTCCCGAGTGGATCTCCGACATTCGGGCCTCTCATATTGAGGCCCCCATAATGGGTTGGGGGTGGAGTGACACATCCCATGCTCCTTGTCCTTGCTTGCAGGTAAAGCAATATAAATCAAGGCCCCGCCGTAAACAACCCGGATACTCATTCCTGGCCACATGGATATTTTCGGAGTTTATTGCAGTGCCTATGGAACTCTTTAAGTGCCAGACGATGACGGCGTGTCGTCGGACACTTCCCAGAAACACTCCGCTTTGTTAGCTTGCGATGCAACAGAATGTTTTCATGAATAAGACTATGTGAAAATACGACCGAACAGCACGTATTGTGTACTTTTCGGCGCGATTAGGGCGGTTACCTCAATGATATCCAACCGTTAGTCTTCCAGACCGAAGGGGTCGTTGCAACCGCGATTGAGACCCTGAACAAAAAACAATTTTTTTTTTATTGTTTATGTTGTAGATTCTTCAAACTATAAATATAAATGTAATTTGAATATAGTGTAGGTAATTTTTTATCCTTCAGCTTCGAAATGAACAGAACAAATCGCTCAAGTACTTCTTCGAAAATGTCTAACCTCAAACTGCATCGTGGCTAAAATGAAGATGACACGCGATCAGAAGAAATAGTTGAAGAAATGACTTCAGATCCAGAATGTTTCATCGATTCTGAAGCTGATAATTCTGATGACTCGGAATTATTCGCGCCAACAAGAATACGCGTACTTTCATTTTCGGATGAATCTGATAACGATTTTCCTATAGATGAAAATACGTGGTCACCGGATCAGCAAAACAAACCGCCCAAAGGAGTAGCAAATAGTCACCTGACGGATAAACAATTCCAGCGGGAGAATTTCTTCCGATTTTGGTTCGACTCGCTGCATCACAGATTTGCTAGATCCATCTCCATATGACGTGTGCTGCACATTTTTGAGTGAGGATATTATTCAATCCATCGTTTTTCAAACGAATTTATATGCAGTACAGCGAGGCAAACGATTCAAGCCAACTAATGACCAAGAAATCCGCGCATTTATTGGTATAAATTTTCTAATTTGAATCAATAAACTTCCGAGTTACAGAAATGCCTGAAGCTCTACATCGTATTTACAGAATAAATACATACGTCAAATAATGAATGTAAATCGTTTTGGGTGGCTTCTCAGCCATATACATCTAAATGATAATAGCCTAACTCCAGCAAGAGAAAGTGCCAACTATGATAAATTGCACAAAATTCGTCCATTTTTGCACAAGATAAAAGAAAATTTCACAGAAAATTATAGTCCTGGTCTCAGTTTAGCGATCAATAAATCTATGATAAAATTTAAAGGTCGTAGTTCGATCAAACAATATTTTCCGAAAAAACCAACCAAAAGAGGATACAAATTATGACTTCTAGCAGATAAATTGGGTTATTGCTACAAATTTTATATATATACTGGAAAAGTTGGCAATCAAGTAACAAAAAATCTTGGTCAGAAATTTGTGAATACTATTACTTCGAATTTAGTCGGAAAAGAATATAAAATTTATTTTGATAATTATTTTACATGTGTAAATTTATTGAAAAACTTAAAATCTAAACAAATCAATGCTTGTGGCGTTGTTAATAAAATGAGGAAATATTTGCCATCCTTGAATATAAATAGGAAAAATCGAAGCGAATATCAAACATTTGTAAGTGATACGGGAATAATGGCAACACAGTGGATAGACAAAAAGCCCGTCCTCGTTCTTTCAAATTTTCACAGTCCAAATCCATAGTATTTAGAAGAAATCGTATGGGGATTAAAAAATCGATTACTTGTCCTTCTTTGATGGCGGATTATAATGAGAAGATGAATGCAGTGGATAAATTTGATAAATTAATGTCTAATTATAACCTTGATCGTCGCAGTAAAAAATGGTAGCACCGCATACTATTTTATTTCCTTGACGCGTGTGTTGTTAATGCATATATTTTATACAAACAATTGGATAAAACAATCACATTAGAAGTATTTAAAGGTCAATGTGCCAAAGGATTTATTATTCAAACATTTATAGATAATAGCGCACTAACTAAGTGTACCAATAACTCATTATCAATCCAAATATAATACGTAAACACAAACCTAACAAATCAATAGAAATAAGAAAGTGAGATTCAAAACATTTACCAAAACGTTCCCCTCGTAGACGATACACACTTTGCAGTACAAGAAAAAAAAAAAGGAACTTCGAACACTCTGGTCTTGTGCTGTGTACAAAGTGCCCCTGTGCTTAGGAAAAAATATGTGTTTTAACAAGCGCCATTCATTAACCTATGTGGCACGGTGAGACTATTTGAGCCGCGTCCAGTACCAACAAATTTAATTAACTATTACTATTTTGTTACGTTTTTACATGATATTATACCGCCATTAATAAAAATATACCAATTTTGTTTCAAATAAAACCCGATAAATTTCCTGTGCAACATGGGTCAATTTTTGATCTGAAATCCTGTGCCTCAAAGAGTTAATAAACATTACGGGAGATCACCTCATTGATCCTGTAATACTTTTCAGATGGCTTTCAATCACTTTCTTGAGTAGTACTCGAGTATCTTAGTACTCGACCGATATATCTTTGGCAGACAGATTATCAATGTGGCACATACATGATGGAGTTCTATTGGGTTGTTCTGAAAGTAATTTCGTTTTTTTTTTTATGAAAATGAAAGACAATTTTCGTATAATGAACAAATATTTTATTAAATTATATATTTTTTGCCATTTGCCATATATCTTTTGCCATTTTTCTGGTAGTAGCATGATTCCACGCTCATAAAATGTTTGGTCTTTGCTGGCAAAAAACTGATCGAGGTGGTTTTTGACCTCCTCATTTGAAGTGAAGGTTTTACCGTCTAAAAAATTTTGTAGTGACCGGAACAAATAATAATCTGAAGGTGCCTGATCTGGAGAATATGGTGGGTGTGGCAATGTATCCCATTCAGGCTGTAAAATCTTTTGGCGAGTGACCAAACTTGTATGAGGTCTCGCATTATCTTGGTGGAACACTACACCTTTTCTGTTGATTAATTCTGGCTTTTTCTGTTGAAGTGCATCATTCAGTTTGTCCAGCTGACGACAGTAGACTTCCGAATTAATTGTTGTGTTATCCGGTAAAAGCTAAAAAAAAACGATTCCTTTAAAATCCCACCAAACAGACAGCATCACCTTTTTTTGATGGATATCGGTTTTGGAAATGCTTTGACCCGGATCATCTTTTTTGCTTCATGATCTCTTGCGTTCGACATTGTTATATACAACCCATTTTTCGTCGCCAGTAATGATGCGCTTCAAAAATGGATCGTTTTCATGACGTTTGAGAAGCGAATCACAGGCGTCAACGCGACGACACAAATTTCTCTCCGTGAGAACATGGGAAACCCATATATCGAGCTTCGAGGTTAAACCCAGGCCTTTCAAGTGGTCATAAACAGTCGAATTTGATAAACTTAACTTCTCACTGATCTCACGTGTTGTTATTCGCCGGTTTGCATTAACTAATGCATTTATCGTGTCTTTATCAGCTTCAACTGGCTTTCCAGAACGTGGTGCATCTTCGACATCAAAATTGCCGGATCGAAATTTTGTAAACCAGTTCTGGCACTGGCGTAATGTCAACACATCTTCTCCGTACACATCGGCTAATTTCTTTCTGGCTTGAACAGCATTTTTACCTTTTCTATAGTAAAACAGTAAAATATTACGAAAATGCTGCTTATTGCTGTCCATATTTAAAAGGGCACCAACCAAAAACCACTGCGTAGAATCAATTGGACTTTTTCACAAACAGGCCTTGCTATGTCAGCTCTCAAAACATATAATGATTATGCGGCTTAAATGTGAAGTTGGGTGCAAAAAAATACAATTAAATCCTCTGTCGGGAAAAAACGAAATTACTTTCCGAACAACCTAATACCTCATTTTATGCGTGATGTGAGAGAGGACTTGAACTCAATGTTCAGTCAAAGGTGGATTGGGCGTGGCGGACCATTTGCGTGGCTTCCTTGATCTCCCGATTTGAACTATTCAGTATCTTTAATGGTGATATTTGGAAAGCGAAATGTATTCTTCGCTCACAAATAACATAGCGTAAGTATGGCACCGAATCCGTAATGTCTGTAAAATTGTTCAACATGGATATCAAATTTTCTGAAGCGTTCACAATATAGTGAGAAGGAAAGCAAAGCGTGTAGGGGAATGCAAGCAGGACGTGCAAAGTATCTTCTGTACATTGCAAAGTCAGTGGTAAGTCGATCATAATTCTAACGTACAAAATGTTTATGCCTCAGAAAGCGCTGACCTTTCAACCTATGTTTATTTAAACTTATTTACTCAGTATATTGTATCGTGCGTACTATATAAATGCTGAATAGTTTTTGAATCACTGTATGAAATATCGATGACTTTATTCGGGACGTAACACACAAAACTACATCCATTTGTGCCACACAGAAAGTCACGTCCGTAGTACATCTTCATTATCGAAGTTTGTTTCATACCAATCATATTTTGATTTTTGCAGACTTTTTATCAAATCTACAAAAACATTTTCCAATAGGAAAGTCAAGTGAAGACGTGTGCAGGAAGAAACGCTTCCTGCAATAATTCCTCATGTTGCACCTTGCTGGAGAGGACAGCTTTGTTTAGAAACATCAACCCGCAGTTTCGAACGGCACGCGATTATGTTTCGTTGAAAAGGTGTAACGCTTTGTGCTCGAAAGGATACAGCAACTCAACGAACGACTGAACCACCTCCCTGGCATAAAGAATTCCGTTTGGAGCGGAAAAGGAAACTTTAACACGCTAGGTGACATATCTACCTAAGGGAATCCTTAATAAGCAACTCGGTTGAGCAAGAACGTTACAAGCACGGCGACGGTACAGTTCTTTTGTCAGGCTTATAACACGATAATGGATTTCTATGACACTAGTTACTACAGGATCAATAAAATGATTCTCTCATCTATCGGTCTGTGGCCATGTCAAACCGGCAGTTCCCGACGATTTTCGTTCACATTTGGAATGTTGGGCTTATGTTCCTTTACTATACCACAAGTAAGCCGTTTTTGCATTTAATTTTTCGGAATGTAACATTCCTATGTGTGAAGTGTAACGTGTATCCGCAGAATGTATTAATACAATCAACAGAATGTATTATTACAATGATGCAGGAAATCGGTATGAAGTAAATGTTTAGAAATTAGTAATTTCTATTTGTTCTGGTTACAACAGTATTGAATTTAAGAATGTGAAGGTCGGTTCAAGAATATAAACAATTAATTGGAGTTATCTTATGGCGAAAAAGTAGTTTTATAGATTGTAAAATTAACCGCCCATGTGTGACGGAACAATTAAAATAATAAGTAAATACCGTTTTCTGTACATTAGATGGGTAAAATTAAACAGCTTCACCGACTAGACCCAAATATTTGATTTGTCATTTTTTCAATCTTTTGTGATAATCTCTCCTTATTTTTAAAATTTTGGGATTATATTAAATACTTTATCTGATATAAGCAAAGTAATATAATTAGAATAATTTTAAAATTAGTATGCAAGCATATTTTCCGCAAGGTATCGTTGAAATTTGTCACTAGCTCATATATATCATTGAGTACCGGAACGACGTGGACAAGTTGCTTGAGTCCATGCCAACTTCCTTTGGCGCCATAATGTGTACAGCAAAATGGATCAGTGTAATAATAAAATCTGCGAAGGTGAGCTTGATAGATACGAAAAGATGCTTAACTGTTATTAAGCCTATTGCTCTAAATGCAGTTCAGGTTACTACTTGAACGAGTACACGACGATTGGACAGCGATAACGGATGCGTTGGAAATGGAAATCTTACGGAAGTACGCTGCGATCGGTAGAAGATTTACTTTGTCTTATACAAGTATGATCAATAACAGAATCGTAGGCTGCTTGATGTGCTCCAGTTAAAAAAAATTTCAATGATAAAAAATTCGTGAATAAAAAAAAACATTTTTGAGGACAAATTGGAGTACCTAATACATAATACTCAGCACTTTCAATATTTACTCGGCCACTGTTTATTATGTCAATTTGCGTGTTGTACCAGAAACGATCTATGTCCATACACATATTTTACAGGATTACGCAATCTTTGCAGCAACTCGAATTAACCTCAGTATCATGGTCGGAACCGCATGCGAGGTTTCCAGTATACCCCAAACTATCCCAGAATACTGAAAATCTAAGATAATATTATTTTAGACTATCCTAAAAACCCTAAATGCGATTCCGAATCGGAAACGACAATTAATTCCAGTTGTAATGTTAATCACAGAAGACACCACAAATGTTTGTATACTAAATCTTTTATATCGCAGCACCGCGTCTGGTATAACAAATTTTAGTATATCCTAGAATTTTAGACGACGTCCCGCCCTAGCAATTATGAATTTTGCATATTTCCTGCAACGAAATCAAAAAGTCATGCGACTTTTTTTGTACTGGCACGATTTCAATGGTGGCAAAGCTCTTATTTTTTCATTGTTGCCGATAACACACTGTTTTCTAATATCCATATCATCATCTTTTTCAGTATTAGCGATTGGCCCGTCAGTATGTTACATTATGTCACCGATCGCGAGCCCACTTCTCGATATCGTGCGGCCGTTAAACCAATCCAGAGAGAGAAGTATTCCGCATCCAGCGGAATATTTTCTTGACGAGGAAAAGTATTACTATATGCTACTATTAAATGAACATTATGGATATCTTGTTGTGCTCTTGCTTGTAGTTGGTTCTGACACGATCTACATCGTTCTTATTGAACACGTTTGTGGAATGTTTGCTATACTGAGGTGAGAATCATTTCAACTCGTATTTGTCTTGTATTTTTAGTATTATCAAGTAAAACTTATTTCATAACATAAGATTCGCAGAGTGACTCGGTTGCCAGAAATAAAATATTCTAGATTGTGTTTGTAAGACTTCTTTATCCTTATTAACATCATAGTTTTTTTTAAATATCGGTACTTATTTGTCGGACATTCTGCTTATTAGCAAAATCTGCCATTACATTTGCGAATTACTCTTTTATTCTTATTGTTCTTCTATCGTTTATCTCGGACTGACATTACGGCTAATAAAATAAAAATTAATTTTAACCTCTTTCGGCGGAAATTAATGGAGAAATGTTCGTTGCGAACCCATCCCAAACGGTTGTCAACTTTTATTTTAGATCGTTTCTTGGCAATGTCAAATGTGTTATAAGTGAAAAATACTTATAATCAAACTGCTTAAATAAGAATGTGCAAGACAAAAAATATATCACAGATATTTATTCAATATTACTCACATAAAAGCTTCGTTTTATTAGTCCCTCTACGGTTTCTTTCATTTTTGTCAAATCTATGACCTTCTTCACTCATTATTTGTCCTCTGTAACCATTAGATTTCGCAGTTCAAGTTTACGTAAAATCTTGTTCCAATATAACAGTTTGCCATTTTCAAAAGTGAGGTATTTCCTTCTAAAGAATCTTAAATGGATTTTAAATCCCGAAAATACGAAAATATTGTTCCCCTTTAGTACGATTTTCTTCAATCTTTCAAATTCAATCAATTATACTTGCATCTTATATGAAAATACATCATTATATGCGCTATTGTCTTGTTCGCTCTCTAATATTCTGCATCTGTTGCCAAATGGTACAACGACGTAATGGTACGACACAATTTATCATGTGTAAGCCATTTTGTATTACGAATAAAGTCCGTATGCACATTTTAACCTCTTAGGCACGGCTGAACTTGACGTGGGGGTGTTTCTCGGTACGGCAGATTTCAACGCGAATTACGTGTAAATGATACGGCACTGCAATGTGTGACGGATAATGCTGTTCTTTACATAAGTACATTGGTATAAAGTGTTTGATGATTAAATTATAATTTTCCATTGGTATTTATAAAAACATTTATTTAAAAATGTTTTATAAAAAGAATATGATTTTAATGCGCATTTTAACTTTAACAATTTATTCTAGTAATTAATAGTACATTTCAGTGTGGTACGTCTTAAAACATGGTACAACACAAAGACCAACATCACAATCTGTAACATTCGTAGCTAGATCGTCGTCTTTTATCGTTTTTTGAAAAATACAACACAAACTCGTAGCGTCTTTTTAGATTTCTTAGACTTACAAAAATGGGATATGTCTGTCGGTTAGTCTAAATGGGTGATCAACCGTAGGTTTTGCAGATAATGTTACTGTTCATGTCTCTGTCATTTTTGTACAAATTTCTTTTAGCAATTGAAGATGGAATGTCCGCATCCTAACGTCCGTTTTTTTTTTCAAACTTGTACAAAGAATATGCATTCCAAATTGCAACATCAAGCAAATGAAAAAAAAAATGTGTACCATTTGATGCTCTTTCGAATAGACTGGACACTGGATATCACTTTGTCTCTATTATCGACTGCTCCCATATTGGTAAAGTAATCGACAATGCAAGACGGTTTCTGGACCCTCTCTCCTGTCCTATAATTTATTTTTTTGGGGGGAAAGCCACTATAGTGGTGCGCCGTACAGAAAGATACATCCGCGTAAACCACTACAGTGGTGCGCCGTACAGAAAGATGATATCCGCGAAAGCCACTATAGTGGTGCTCAGTGCCTAAGAGGTTAAAGACGAATAAATAGAGGATTGTACTGCTTAACACAGGGTCGTGCTTACCTGTTGGTGACCGCCCTATACCATAGTTCTTGCTGTGAAAAGTATAGGGTGAATAAAATAGATGAAGGAAATGCTTTTCCCGAGAATAGGCCTCAGAGTTGACGGAAACTCATTCGGTTTCAGGCTGTTTAGTGGAACAGATTTGGTTAGACTTTAGTATACAACGAGTTATTCGCGATGCGTCTTGCGTTTAAGGGAATGCAGACAACCGTGTGTATAGTGTTTTCTTTTAATGTAAACAAAGTCCGTTATTCTGCTTTGAACATTCTTGAGTATATTTTAACCCTTTGCACTCCTATGTCGAGTGTGACTCGACATCAGTTTTTATGGCAGGAGCTCCTTTGTCGAGCTCCACTCGACATTTTTTCATGTCTAAATAAATAGATATCGTGCACACGTTATCGACGCTCTCGCAATGTCACTAGAAGGGTTAGATATTCAGGTAATCGAAGAGAAATAAAAGAACTAGATGTGATCACAGATTATAATAAAAATATAGATGGTGTCGATATGGCGAACCAATACGCGACATCTTACTGTTTTTGACGTCGAGCACTCAAGTGGTGGAGGGAATATTTCTTTTGGGGATTAGAAATCTCCATGGTAAATGCGTATATTTTATACAAAGAAAAAACAAAAAACCAAGGAACAGAACCTATAGCCCACAAAAAATTTCGCGAAAAGATTTTGTCAATGCTAATTCGTGATTGTCGTCATGCAAATATGAAATTGGGGAGGCCTGGAACACATGATAAACACGATCGCTTAGATGGAAAGCCTCATTTAATCTTCCTACATCCCGAAGGAAAACACAAAGACTGTGCAGTTTACTCAAATAGAAAAACATCTGGAGGAAAAAGAGAAACCACCTATTTTTGTGAAACGTGTGAAAGAAAATCAGGGTTACATCTTGCAAGTTCTTTCAAAAGATATCATACCCTTGAAAATTTCAATATACGACAATACTGTAAATAAAATTGGTATTTAAGTGAATTTGTTTCTTCCTTTATTTATTTAAATTGCTTTATATTTTTAATTAAAGTAAATTTCAAATAAAACACTTAAAAGCATTGGGAGCTGCTGGTAACGAAATTGAAATAAAATTCGGAGTGCAAAGGGTTAACACAGCAGCCCATTCTGTTTATAGTTTCTTACATAAGCTTACTTTACTATGCACAATTCACCTTACCTTTACAAAACAAACGAAGTTTTATAACTGTTCCGTGTTATAAATGTAGGATTTTTTATTGGAATGATATATTAAACGGTTTTAAACACGAAAGTAATGGTTATAATGTTTCTCGCACTGCACTCTGTATTAAACGCTAATAAAGGTTCGCTCAAAACTCACTACACGCATTCGCTGATAATCTCTAAATATTCACTAAGATGCACACACTGTTACTCTTGAAGGTTTCGCAAAGACTCACTTATTTTAATATCGTGCTCAACACTTTTATACTGTTTGGTTTCGAGAACATTCCTAATAACAAATATAGATACATGCATTCTTTCTCACTCTCTCACTCTCGCTTTCTCTCTCTCATACGCACACTTTCTCATTGGTCGTTCATACAAAATCACACATCCTACATAAATAAATGCCTGAAAACAGCCTATTCAAATTTTAACAATCAAAATATTCTTTTTACACCCCCCCCCCCCAAGACTTTCAAATGCACTCTATAAGGTTTGTGGGAAAATCAAGACCATACGATACACTTAAAAAATCGAATAAACAAACTATTCCCGGTAGGACCCCTCTCTTGGCAGTAGGTGACGACTAATTACCAGAAATATTAAAGAACATTTTTAATGTCACCCTTGAATCTAAGTATAAATGTTCTTTAATGACATAATTCTCAATGTGAATTAACAATCAATCATCTAATGCTCCCTGTCACATATGAAAAGTGCCCAATTTTGTTAATTCTATTAATTCCTTTTTGGGAATAAGCCCCCATTCGACAGTTTGCGTACGAGTCAAGGGATTGCCCATAGAGAAACTTATTTGAGGCCTGAGGCCATTAATGGACACTTATGTAATTCGTCTACCGCTAATTTTTACAGGCACCGATTTGCAAGAAAGGATGCTGATACCGTACCGTATGTTACGATATTCAGGGTGTATGTTTTTAATGGCTGAATGTTATCGCCGCCCTAGATTATTTTTCGAATGCGTCAATCACTTTAGGTAAACTCATATCTGTGTATCAGGCAGCGACAATAGCCGTTAAAGCGATATGGAAGCAATGATGTTAGGCATTGGACGGAATCAAGATCCCACAGTTTTATGCCTGTTGTTAAAACTTCCACGGACTCTGTTAAAAAACTGGGATAAGGAACTGAAAAACTTGGATTTATACGAACGAATATGATTCAATGCGCGCGTACGATTTAGGTGATTGGAGCAAATGAGAACATTTTAAAATTAAAATACGACTATACGTGCTATGATATAATTATATGTTATTTCGAACTGAGTGAGACAAGTTGGTTGGTATAAAAAACCGTTGCAAAATGATAAATCGATCTTGTAAAACTGAATATAGTCCACGAGCCTTTTTTAAATTTAGAACGTGAAATTTCCCTAACAGACTTGTGATTTCAATTTAAGTCGCAAATGGTTTTAAGTTCCAGAGGAATAACGCCGAAATGCGTATATAATATAAATACCGCCAGAAGTCTGCAGCGTTATTTGTAAATCATATTAGATACATGGTCCATAGAAACCGTAATAGCGGTGAGCTGATGCCCGGCCGCGGTCCTTACATTTTAAATATTCCTTTTACAACACAACCGCCAAGAATTGGAGAGAAAAAGCCGATTAAAATTCAGGACTTTCGGAAAATTTTGGGAAGAGTTGCCGGACCTGTTATATGACATATACGATCGAATGATGGAGTAGTAAACTGATGTTTATAGTTGTTATTGTTATTGTTATTGACATACATATTGTGATGTTAGCGATTCCTCTTGTCAAACCCGTTCTTCCAGCGCATGTTATCCAGCTCGCTTAAAAGATTTTTCTATTATTGTCCCTTTTATTATTAAATGGAAGAATATAGAGACCATTTCAGACACTCCCAACGGTATTGCTGAATAATTATTTGCTTCCCTTTTCTTCACGCAAAAATGGTGTCACAAAAGGGCAATTTTATATTTTACAATACTCTGGGCTTTAATTTTAACGTGTATCCGCAGCCAGACGACATTTTATGTGGTTTTGCGTTGAGAAAAGGGTATGGATTACTCCGAAAATAATCGTAATCGGATTTTACATAAAAATGTGTTTCTCTTGTGGAACCGCATCTGCTCTAGGCGTAACATCCTGTAAAACATGTATTCACACAATAGTGTGTCTGCTTTTGCGAGCTTATCGAATTCTGAACCCGCGCGTATTACTGTACGATCAAACGAGCTCGCCGAAAGCGAGCGAAGTTCGATCGTGATTATATGTAGACGTCTCGTTCTCAATGATAACAGGTAGTAGTGTCAGCTATGCTCAAATCCACAAGGTTTAGATTATTTCACTTTTTTAGCGTCGTCAGTCTTCCTAGCAACGTATGGCCTAGTAACACCTCATATCGTTTACACGTAAAGAGTTTTGCACGGATTTATTGATATAATTATCGATATAAATTATTTTTATGTTTTATTTATTTATTTTTTGATCAAAATTTAACACCGAAGAAGATGATTACGGGCAGAAATTGGGGTACATTTTTTTTCGGTAGGGAGGTTAATCATCTTCGAACGAGACGTCTACATATAATCACGATCGAACTTCGCTCGCTTTCGGCGAGCTTGTTTGATCGTACAATTATATTGTGACGTCTCGTTCTCAATGATAACAGGTAAATGCTCAGAGATTGTGCTTCAATTTTTATCTAAACACAATTATTTAAAATAGAAACTTACAGCAACATATTTATTAATTTCTAAGAATAGAAAAAGCAAACGTTTCATTTTTGCGTTTTGATATTGGCCTGTTATAGAATTTAGTAAAGGTTTTTAACCTTTCTGACCAACCTTTTGTTTTCCTAATAGTGTCAATATCTACACTCTTGTGAACTGCCCTGGAAATTGCCGCGTGTTTCTTACTATAGGGTACAAAATTATTCGTGTCGATACCTGCTTTCCTAAAAGCGATTTTACCCAGTGACCCAGAGTCTGTGCAGTAACTGGTTTGTACAGTTTAACTGTGCAAACAAAGAGATTTTCATGTTTTCTTTTGAGTTCTTTTGTATGTTCTACATATTGCAATACAGTTTCTGCTACACATCAATTTTTTCTTTCCTTCTTACTTTTATGTTTCTATATTAATTAATGCCATTGTTTGTAACCGTTGAATTGTGACCAATAATATGAGAGTAACAATTTTTTCTGCCAGATCCTTAAATTTAAGTTTACCTATTGCAGATATCTTATCTATAGAATCGAAAACCCAAATCAATATCCCTCGTACGTGAATACTTTGCCCTTGAAGGACGTTTCTTAAAAACGCCGCGCATAAAACGGGATATTAATTTATCTTCTGAAAATTTCCCTGATGTAATTAGCGCAATTGCTGCTCTATCCGAGTTCAACGTACCACATTTGGCACCGTCATGAAAACGTTCCGTAAGAAATTCTATTATTAAAAAGTCTCAGTGTTAAATAAATCATAATTTTGCTTCTTCCTAAAAAACCACCATTGCTTTAAAGAACATTCGTACTGTTTCCACCAGCGAAAGCATCTTTGTCAATGGGTGCTATTCTTTCTTACAAGGAGACAATAATAGATTTTTTCTTGGTTTAAAAATGATCGGAGTTCCTCTGAGCAGCATAGTAAAATAATGGATACCAGAATTGACCTGTGCAGTACCACAATGACCCCCTCAGTTTTTCCGTAATCAATTTTCTTAAAGTTGGTAAAATTAACGCAAATGAGGGAAAAAGCATATGGATTTTCATTTTTCCATAAGATGGTAAACGCATCGACTCTAAATACAATTGGATTTGGAAACTGTGAACAAAATCTGTTAAATTTTTAATTTGAGAGTGTGGAAAATAGGTCAATACTAAAAAGACCAAACTTTTCGTTAATTTGGTTAAACGCATTGACTGACAGCCCCCACTCTGTATCGATATTTGTGATTCTCGAAGCAATGTCTGCAAGTACACTAGGTTTGAAGCAATATAATAGGTACACAACTTTGCTCCCGCCGTTTTTCCCTTTCGTCCAATGCAAAAAACGGCGGGAGCAAAGTTGTACACCTATTAAGATGCATGTGTTCATATCCTACGTTTTTCACACCACATCCAAATTTTTCTGGCTAATTCATTAAGAATTGGGAACTGGATTCCCCCAGTTTTATTCACGTACGCAATTGGGGTAGTGTTATCCAATCTTAGGAGGATTTCGCAATCATGCATATGCGCTGAAAAATATTTGAGAGCCATAAATGCTACTGAGAGTTCCAAGTAATTTATATGACGTTTTCTCTCTCTCCCATTTCACCAGCCATTTGCTGATTTTCTGTTACAATGACAACCCCAGTCTGTTAGGGATGCATCAGAGAATATTTTAAGCGCATATTTCGTTTTAATTAGATTTTTGCCTATTTGACCATTAATTTTCCACCATTCAAGATCTTCTCTCAGTTTAGGTTTCACTGTCATTTTGGCTTCGTAATCTCCATCATTTATAACTAATACAACAAATTTTTCTCTCTCCATTTTTTTGCAGTACACTAGACCATATTCCACTGCAGGGCAAGCTGCGTTCCTATTAAGGGTGCAAATTCCCTAATTTTACATTCATTTTCTACCTTAAATTTTGTTATCAATCTTTTTATTGGATTTTTTTTTCCATTTAATTCAATTGTATAATCAACTGAGTTAATTACAAATCCTAGAAATTTGCAGTTTTGAGACGGGATTAAACTACTCTTTCCTTTATTTATAATAAAGCCCAACTTTTCTAAAAAATATTTTGATTCAGTACATTTTCTTGACATAAACCTGTGGTCCTCAATGCATTTATCACCGGTTTCATAACTTTTATGAAGACCTACGAACTTGTACATAAACCAAACGGAAGGCATCTGAAATTATATATTTGACCTTTAAAAGTAAATTGTAAATATTTTCTACTTGACTTATGAATTGGAACTAAAAAATGGGCATCCTTGAGGTCAATAGAAGACATAAATGCATTAGGAGTCAAAAGACTTTTGCCGATGTAATATCCTCCATTTTGAAATGAGAAGGTTTAATGAATTTATTCAACTTTTTTAAATTTTGTATAAACCTATATGAACCATCGTTTCTGCACTAGAGAAATTGGAGAGATAAACCCATCTTTGCATTGTTCACATTTCTCTATAGCCTTTTTCATTAAAAGTTTCTTAATCTCTAAATCCATTTGCTCGATTCCCCCTTTTTGCCATATTTACTGCTCAAAAGATTTATATTGTATTGGGGTTTCTTTAAACGGAATTATGTATCCACTTACACAGTTTAATACGTAACAAACTGCCGTTAGTTTTCTCCACTCGTCTATAAAAGGATCTAATCTTCCTGCAAGATCGCCTACCTTATCTATTTTTTCGCTGCATCTTTCATCGATCGATTCTTTTCCCGATTCAGCAGGCTCGATCGATACTGGGGCCTCTGCTTGAAGCGGACAAATTGTTTTTTCGGATAACTGCCCGTCTGCATTGAGTTTTAAGGTTTTAACAGGCCCTTGCAGTGATCTTTGCTTCCTTCATTTGTGTAGCCAAGTTTTGTCCATATAAACATTCGTCCGAGTGTAATAACTCCACCAGGGTTTTAACACTTTTCTTCATCACAGGTGTGATGAAAGACTCTCTAGCGATGGACTGTTGATAGAATACCTCTGATAGCAGTTTTCCAGTGTCGCATAAGTATTCTAAAAACTTCATTTGGTCAACACCTTCCTCAGGATTATCAAGAAGCAGAGACACAGTAGCACCAAGGGATATGATTGCTGTTCCCACACATTCCTGATTTTCTACAAAATGCTGAAGTCTTTCGCAATCTCAGTTAGTGCGACTAAGATCTCTAAATTAAATTTTGGGAGGTTCTGAATGTAACTCGCCTTTACGTGGATATTTCTTTGTTAAGCCTTTTGTAAAGAAGAGAAAACCTTTAGGTTTGTCAGTCTTATTTTGATTTCATTCTCTGTATGGGAGTTTGACTGATGATTGCGTTTGTCAATAAGGTTTATAGGCACTTCTGTTTCATTCAAAACCTCATTTTCTTCATTAGAATAAACCTCTGAAAAATACATGATTTTTGTATTTTTTTTCTGTTTTTTTTTTTGTTCGTATGGAACTATTTATTTCAATATCGGTACTCGTGTGGAGCCTGTTGAACGTTGTTCGTATGGAACTATTTATTTCAATATCAGTACTCGCGTGGAATCTGTTGAACGTTGTTCGTTGAAACTTTATTCGTTGACTTTTTGTCGTTATTGTCCTTGTTGGACGTGCATTATTCGTGTGGAACAAGCAATCTGCCTTTGGTGTGGAAAATACAGATGAGGATGTAGGAAAAATAATTTTTACCTGAAATTTGTTGAGATACCACATAACATTCTTCATCTTTTCCTTCCAATGCTTTCTCATCTCGTTGGTTAACAAGCTGCATGAGAAGATTAGTAAGGGTATCTAACTGCGTTTGCATTTTTTGCAATTTCTCCTCAGTTTTCCTGTTCGCGCTTTCCTTACAATGTGACCGCGAGCGCTTTTTTTTCTTTTCCTTTCCCGTTTGTTAAATAATTTATATCGATATATTATATTAATAAATTCTTGCGCAGATTTACTCTTCGCGTGTGAATCGTTCAGCACAACAAAACAATATGAGGTGTTACTAGGCCATAGGTTGCTATGAAGACCGACGACGCCAAAAAATTGAAATACTCTAAACGTTGTGGATTTGAGCACAGCTGACACTACTACCTGTTATCATTGAGAACGAGACGTCACAATATAATACTCTTTAATATGTCTATACCATAACAGTCTATGCGTCGCGGTGGTAAAATGAAATATGCGCTAATGAATGAAACTCAGGATCCTATTAGTAGTTATTGTTTCGGTGGCGAACACTGGGTTTGATTTAATAATCAGTCAGTGCTTGTGGCTAACCTAATAACTCTACCGGTAAGTTGAAGTGACGTTTTTGTAATTGTATAATAGTATGTTCGCAAGTTTGTCGGTCATCAAATTGGATTGTGACACGTCACCTAACAGGACTCGGTTATCGCGCCCTTGCCGGATTTGTCAGTCTTTCTCATGCGAGTAGTCGAAAGACGAATCTCAGAATTTGTGAGTGCGGCTAGCGCAGAGGTACCTATTGATGTTACTCTTTGTTCGCGTTGAGAACCGCGTTCCTTACGGAAGTGCTCGGATTGTCACGGTGAACGAATGTCTTCGTTCGATGTGTGGTATGCAGAAGAAATAAGTACGCCTTAAGGTTGTGTGACCTTTAATGCTTGGAGTGATCAGCATAATAGTTAGTTGGACTCTGTTATTTAGAGACTGATATTTGCAGCCTGTCCCTTTTTCGTTCTCATCCCTTGGTTCTCGCCACACTATCCCCACTCTTCCTATCCCGTGGCCAACTCGACCCCTCATGGTGAGAGGCTGACCTGACCAGTGTCGTGCCTAATGTTTTATCTTCTGGTTCGCAACAGTTTGATTGGATTTTTGATTCGATATTTTGGAAATGTAATAATGTATCGTAGCTCTTGTTGTGCCTTCATAATGATAGAGAGGTGCAATCGTAGGTTTAATGGCCGTTTCATAAGCTGTCCAAACATAATTTATTCTTCTAGCTTTATTTGATACATCTTTCAGATATATGCTTGAAAATGTGATGCAACTATTAATCCGATGATTCTATTTGCCATTTGGATATATGGTACTTAATTCTGAATTGTTATACGCCTGAAAGTTGATTCGCGGTTTATGGTTTTTATTCTACTTGACTGACTCTATGTCACGCGTATGTTTGCAGAATGTCATGTATGTAATTCTTTTAAGGTGGGTTGTGTGTCATCATCTAAGAATCTGGTCTACGTTATACGTGTGCCTCTATTTAATCAGGTAGGAATAAGATAGATAAATATTCCGTCGGAATTTACGACTCCCCCTAATGCCCTTAAAGAGTTGATACGCAACTCAACTCTCTCAGCTAGGATGAGCATAGAGGATATGGAATTCTTTTACGAGTCGGGTAATTCACACAATGAATGTACGTGGCCTTCTATGATAGTTCACGTCATATTACGACCCTTAATTCTTTGCGTACAAGCTCATAATTCTAATATGCAGTTCTATATCTTCTATGTTTTAAATTTATGTCGAAATGGTGTTAAAGCTCGATTAAACTACCTCAACCTTTTTTCTGTCAAAAAGGGGTATGATACAGCAAAAAGAGGGAATGAGAAAATAAGTTAACACAATCTGTATCGTGTACAGTCTACGCGCTCCATTTGGTACTTTTCGTCTAAACCATTTCAAATTTTCATCGTGGAACAAATTTTTTTTTAATTTATTATAATGACAAGTTTCGATAACTTAATATCACATATACCGCAGTTATCGTATTGGTACAGACTCACGCCCCATGCGGCATGGCAGTCGCTTCCATTGATTGCCTTTTGTACAAAATGCACTTATCAAGTTTCGGTCAATTATTTATCCACTCGTCTTTAAGATCACAATTACTGCTTTTTAAAGCAAGTGTTTATTTAGTTGAGCGTGTTTTTGAAGTAAAATAAAACGGAGGATATACAGTATTTATAGACTTCTTTGAGTGTTGCAGATTTACATGAATAATCTTCAAAAACTCCTTCCAAATTCTCACTCGTTCTCTTTCTCAGATGTTTCCCAAAACATAGTTATATAATTTTTACACCTCATAATGAGATATGGCATGACAGAATGGAATTGTTGGAATATGCCACACGCAATGAAAAGTATACGTTCAACCATGTTTCTGTCAAAGTTA